>JAKJHU010002157.1:0-47667 GCA_022316685.1 Progne subis subis | reverse complement strand
TTTAAAACATCACTGTGGCAAGAAAGAGAATCTTCATAACTATGAACAAATAGAAAAAAGTAGGCCATAGAACAGTTCTTCTAGAACTGGTAAACCTCAGTGAGATATAGACAAATCCCTGGAGAATTGCATACTTAGGCATGAGCAATTTAAGAAAGGAAGAATTTTTGGTACTCAGATCTTACATTTTGGGGATAATAAATCAAAATCACTTCAGCATTTATGTGATATTCCAAAAATGAATAAGATTTTTTGACTCTGCAAAGAGATAAATCTACAGTTTATTAGCGATCTGAAAGAGAACAAGCAAATGAAGATCACTGTGAGACTGGAAAGGCATGTCAATAGTTTCCATGCCTTTGAAAATGAAAGCAAAATTTTGAGTATGCAATATTTACATTTAATATTAAAACTTAGGACAATTATTAAAAAAGCAAATGAGCACTTGCTCTCCAAAGTGACATAATCACCACAGACAGATAAAACATCAGCTTTCCTGATACTTCTAGTAATGAGCACCTTTGCTGTTCCTGAATGGTTGAAGCTAATGTTTATAAATCATAAAACTTGTATTGCTACTAGGTAGCAAGATTTGTGATTTCATTCGTTTGGTCAAATATTTGAGATCTTTGCCCTCTAAAAAACTCATGAAGCAGTGTGCTGAGTTGATCTAATAAAAAGTCAGCTAATTGCTCACATTTGCCTTAGCTCTTTCCTGAATGAAAGTCAGGAATGTGTCTTCAGCAAGAAAAGAGGAGAAAGATGTTAGATGCTTTGACTGAATTTACCCATTATATAAAAAGAGATTATTTGGGTAATGCAATTTTTAGATGAAGATGGTAAACCTTGTTTGAAGTGTTGATAACAGACACTTCCTGATCACATTTTTAAACAAGCACAAGAAAAACTTATACCAGTACAAGACCTGAGTACAGATGGTAATGTTTCACTGACACATTAGATAATTAATTGTATAACATTATCCAACCAGCTTCTTCCTAGGGTGATGAATCATGGTACATGTTTGTCTTGGTTTTGAAAGACAGTTGTCTGCCAAGGAAAGTTAGAGCTTTCCTTGGAATGGAGAATGTAAACCTCCTTCCCTCCAAATTATTATAATTTTGCAATTAGGGGCTTTCAGGCAAAGATATGGCAATAGGAGTAACAGTTCTTTAGTAGGAATATTAAAAACAAAACAAAACAAAACAAAAAAACAAAAAAAAAAAAAAAAAGAAAAACAAAACAAAACAAAAACCCAAAAAACAAGCAAACAACAAAAAAAAACCACCACAACCACCCAAACCCCGTATATGTAGTACTACAAAAAAAAAATAAGCAAGGAAGCAAACAAAAATCCTGGAAAAATCCTGACAGAGTCAGGGATACAACCTGGCACCCTGTTGGTCGGGGTGCTGGAAGCAGTCCAAATAAATCCTCCTGGAGTAACAGATGTGGTTCTGTGGAGTAGAGATGGTCCTGTAGAAAGTCCAGTGGTGACGAGATGGGTCCGGTCTTCCTCTGGGAATCCAGTGGAAAACACCGGACGCCTTGTGTCCTTCAGTCCCAGTTTTTATCTAGCTAGGAACCGTTGGCTCCTCCCTCACTGTGTGGAGCACTTCACAATGGGATGATGGAATGTGTCATGTCATTGGTGGGCCCTAATGGCCCATTATCAGAAGATGTCCCCCTGAGGATGGAGGGGTGGTGAAAGAGATAAGAAACACTGCCCCACCTGGATTTAATGGCTGGGCCATTATCAGAAGGCATCCGCTCCCCTCCCCCCTGGAGTTACAAGAGAAGGATAAAACATCTCTCAAAAAACAGCTTTCAACAGATGAAGTAGAATACACATTTTTAGTTTACATAATTCAATACAATGTTTCTGGTCCCATTGTTATGAACATATTTGTCTTTCGCTCTGGATAGACCAGGCTTATCTCAGAGTGCTCACTGTCTCAGAGGAATGTTGTATCACAAGGATCATTGAAAATCCCCAGATTATATAACATTGATATGTTCCTACTCTGTGGCAAAACTTCTAAAACTTCTTCCTTTTAATGTGACATTCAGTTAGACAGATAGACTAAATCCTGTGTCCATTGGTGCATAAACTAAAGTCTCAGGGAAGATGGGTCCAGCCCAGTTTTATGATGGAAGTCATCAAAACAGAGATAAGGTCAGAAGTCAAGGGTGTGTAATAGCACATCTGGCCATGTGTTTAATGATGGCCTGATCCAGAGATAGTTAAAGTCTATGAACAGACTCATATGGCTTTTGCAGGATTTCAGTAGAACTACTATTTTGTCCATGTATTTTCTTCTTAACATAGATGTGAGAGAGCTTTCCTATTTTTAGCTATTGGTTAAAAGTAACAAAACTCTTCTTAAGCTTTTTGCTACTTTTAGCCTAACTTCAAAAAATCTCTATTAGTTGTCTGTGAAAATTTCTATTGTAGCTGTGGAATATATGTAAAATTTAGTTCATTTTGTTGCTAATGAGGTGTTAGAATATCACTCCTACTCATATTATAGCCTAGCTCATATTTATTTTAGTATAAAAAGAGCAAAGGAAGTAATACATTTAAACCAGCTTTATTTGTCCAACAATACTGTTTTGCTCTGTGAGCAATCATGCTTTTCAGCTAGAAGCTATGTAAAACCAGAAATGATAATAATAATAATGTAAAAAAAAAAAAAAAAAAAAAAAAAAAAAAAAAAAAAAAAAAGCTGGTTCTTTACTTTGGAGTAAGTAAAGATTTTTCAAATCAAGATCTATCCTGTAGCTAGTGGTTGAAGGGCAGCAGTTGAATCCGTAAGAATAACAAAATTCAAAGAACATGACTTCATGTCTCTGGCACACAGTGCCCTTCATTAGAGAACAAGGAGATGTTCACTGGAGGACTTCCAAAGGTCTATCTCCACTGAGAGGATTTCCAAAGGTGTCTGGTTTTGTCTGCTGGTGGACGTTTTGTGCTACATGGTGCTCCAGGGCTGACCATGGTTTCAGTTTGACTGGGTATCACTGGCAGTGAGCTTCAGCCAAGGCAACAGAGATTTTTCATGGGAAAAATAATAATAGGAAACACTCCTGTGATTCTTAATTAAGTTTGGCAGCTGGAAATGTGCTGTTATGGTGACATTGCTAGTCTCCTGGAATTGTAAAGGACAGACTTTTCTCTAGCAGAAATTGAAATCTCTGCTTGTATACCAGCATGTCTTCGCTCTTTAATTGCATGCTGGAGGGTTAGGTTTGAAGCCTGTAGTACTCACAGATAGTCTTCTTTTACAGACAGTAGAGAAAAGTGAGCATCTTCAAGAGACTTCATCTCTTTCTAAGACAGATCGCTAAGAAAAATTTTCTTTTTCAGGAAGAAATTCTCTACTCAGGAAGAAACTCTATTTTATTGTGAGGGTGATAAGGCACTGGCACAGGGTGCTTGGAAAAGTTGTGGATGCCCCATCCCAGAGAGTGTTCAAGGCCAGACTGGATGATGCCCTGACCAACCTAATTAAATATGTCACTGTCCATGGCAGGGGGATTGGAACTACAGGATCTTTAAAGTCACTTCCAGCCCAGGCCATTCCATGTTTTTATTCTATTATTCTATGAAGTCATCTTATTTTTCTCATTTGCCTACAAAGGAAGCAGGGGTGAATGGAGACCAAGTTTAAACTTTTTGAAACTTTAATTTGTTCAGATGTATAAGGTGAATCTCAAATACAGGAGACAAAGGCCATTAGTGCTATTAGGACATATGGGTTAGTGGAATGTAAACAAGTAATGTGGCTGGGGGGATTTTTGCAGATTTAATTTGAGTCTTTAACCTGATTAAAAAGACTCCTCTGGCTTCCAATGTGAGTGTAAACAGACCAAAGTAAGGAGGAGCTTCACCTTCAAACAACCTTCCTTGTATATCAGCATTTGGGTGACTGGTGTCACTCATGAGCTGTCACAGTCGAATTTTCTTTCTCATCAGAAAGTGCCTGCAAGCCCAATTTGCTTGGATATGCACAGATTAGCCCACAGGAACTGCTGATGACTCTTCCTCATTTTGGGGGGATATGAAGTAGTGAGCAGCTACAAGCAGTTTCTTTCCCAGTATGCCTGTGTAGGCTGAGAGACTCTTTCTCCTGCTCCTCTTGGAGCCCTTTCTTTGTTTAGGCAGTTTCTTTGTGTGATTAATCTTCAACATGTTTCATCTACTTCCCATTCTCCTGCCTGCAGCCTAAGGCAATTACCTCAACCCAGCTGGGATACAGAAAGCAGGGATTCTTTGTTAACCAATAGAACAGCTCAGTAATGATCACATTTCTTCTGAAATAAATGATTGTTTGTATAATATTAACCCTCTGGACATAAATCAAGTCTGGATAGTGCAAAGAAGGACCGCATGAAAAAAAAACAAATGCCTTGTATTCTGTTCAGTAAAGAAGCAGAATCTCCAAATATTTATACATCTCTTAATATGTTGCTTTAAATCTTAACAAAAAGACCTTTAAAACTGAGAGTAAGCCTCATTTCAGTGAAACAATCACAAAGAATTAATTAGCAAAGAAATAAACACAGCTCTTCCATGACCACTGGGAACAAACATATCAAGAACACTTAAATGCCAATATATAATCTTTCTCCTAGGCGAGAAGATCTCTGTGTAAGAGGCGCTGGAATAAACAAGCAAACAAAGTTAGTTTTCATTATCCTGAATTATTCACTAAGACTGGCCAATGATGTCAGAAGGCAACATTCATTACACCTCTAGTTTGTCAGTAATTAAATCATAAATCTGCAATTTGTGTCAGGGAGAGGAAAGCTTGAAAATGAACTGTTGAATTGTATAGTAAATTGTTAAAATAAACAGCAATCAGGTAATCTTCATTCTTTCTGATATTCCCTCCAATTAATACCCTAATATTAATGCTTGATACCTTTTAATAGGTTTTCCTTCTCTTAATTCATTCATGTTGAAAAAAAAATATGCAGACACAGACCTTAAGTTACAATCTTCTCACAGTGTTTAGATTAGCTTTAAATAGTCCTTGCTTGAAGCTGGAAGAGAAAGGACTTGGGCTGCAAACTTTTGAAATATGACTCTTTAAGGGAAACTAAACTTCAGAATCATAAGTTAGATTGATTTTCAGCATTCCAAGTCCTGTCATGTGGAACCAATTTCATGGCCTAAACCTCAGAAGGGGGCCAAAGGCAGAGCACCAGTGGAGGTGACTGCTGTCTCTGATAGTTAGGTTTAATAAGGGAAAAATCTCAGTGTTAAAGTTGCACATTCTGTGTGATTTTTACCTACTGGCAGAAGTCCAGTGTAATAAAAGCTATGAAATGGCCTGGTCATAGATAAATGCCTGAGTGCATATTTCTAGAAGACATGTTTTGTTACATTACATTTTAATCTCCACAGTCTTCATATTGGAATGATATCCTCCCCCATCCCCTTTCATGTTTAATCCTGAGGACCCTTTCTGAGGATTTCTAAAAGTGGAAGCAGAGGTGGAATCACAGCTGGAAGAAACTATACTGCTGCACATGTGAGGAAAATGCATGAAAGATGGAGAAAGAAAATGTTCACAGCTGGGCAATTTCCATTATTTGACAGGATTGGGTAGTCACAGCTTGATTTGTCCTTTGAGGCACACAGGGTATTTGATTTTCATTCAGCTGAGGAGGAGAGTCTCCTTTCAAAAAGATGGCCTTGTAATTCAGAAATGCTTGGTCACCTCTACACAAAATAGATTACATGAACTTCTGACTAGAGTATTATGAAATCACATTTTTTTATCTTTGCTGAATTAGAAGTTTCAGCTCCAGAAAAATGAATAGAGCATCTGCTCATGCTCTTAAAATATAGTTTCGAAAGGGAGGATTTTGTTTGGTGGATTCTTGTCTTTGCTGCTTTCAAGAAATTCAAATCCCTGCTACCCATGAAAATGTCAAAATTGTCACTCCAGCTCTTTGATATTGTATCACTGCAACAACTTCATATGATAAAATTGTGGAGAGGATTAAATCAGGATTATACCTGAGTGCTCTGGGAGATCATACAATGGCACTCCAGGAAAGAGTATTTTCACGACCAGAACCATCTTTGGGCGCAGGAAAACAAAGGTAGCCTAATGTGTACAAAACCTCTACTTAGGAAACATGTTAAAGTGACTAAGTAACCAGTAATTTTGTAAGGGTTTTTTTTTCTGTTCTAAGAAAGTAGAAGTTCTTATTGTGGTGAGACAGGAACACAGAGATGTGGCAACTATGTGGTGAGTGGAACTCTCAGATTTAAGGAAAGGACCTGTCTTTGATAGAACCTTTAGAAGGCAAAAGTACTGCAAAATCCAGCTTAAAGATCAGATTTGAAGCTAGACAAGCTCAATCTAGAAGTAAAGCTCACCTTTTTTTTTAGTAGAGTGTTACTAAAGAAATTTATTCTTCTTTGCAATCATGGTTAGTAACAGTAACGCAGCTATAAAAAATAATGAAAGTCTTTGTTCTGTTCAAATTATATTTTCTTGCCTTTAAATCCCTGACTTTAGAACTATAGGGTGAAAATTGACTGCATTGTGATTGCTAAGGTTCTTCTTAGTGCTAATGGAATGCACAGGTTCAGACATAAGACCAAGTAAATCTTGCTCTAAAAGCCACCTTTTCTTCTCTTTTGATTAACTTGAGCATCTGGAACATAATATTAACAATAGTACAGTGTTACTTACTGTAGTTATTTGCTCCACAGGAGCAAGGAATTCCTGGTAATAAAGTCTTGGTAAAACTCAGTAGGAAATGTGAAAATGGCATTCATGTCATAAAAAAGCCTAGTGGAGAGGAATGCAAATGAAAATAATAACATCCCAGTACCAGGGTTTTTCAAAAACTGGAGAAATTATCACTTTTGGTTAAGAATTCCTTCATCAAAATGTAGTTGCTTTGCTAACCATACAAACCCCCTTGTCTTTATATTCTGGCGGAAGATACCAGATTTATATTTTAAAGATGTTAGTAGCAGTCAATTTTGCTTGAGCTTGAAAGGGCGTTTTATACTTTTTGATGATTGCTGAAAACTAACTAGGTTATAATAAACCTGTCTTGCATCGAGATTACAAGTTTGTAATATATTTGTTGGCTGCTTTTCCAATGAGAAAAGTGGGGATAACGTGTAACATCTGGTACGTTTTCAACAAACCTACAAAGATGAAATCTTTGTATCTTTAACACCAGGTGGAACTGAATGACTTAGAAGATTAACCAAAATGCTTATAGTAGTCAAATCACTTATCCCCTAAGCATTAGACATAAGCATGTGGCTAATGCTGGTCTTGGAAGGATATGGATAAGGAGTCCTTTGAGGGTAGGGAAAGTAACCACATGTTGAAAAACAGCAGAGATGGGCTTACTGCTCTGTTATGCTTGTCTCAACATTGGGCAGCCTTGAACTATGTTGCCCCCTCATCCAGGGGAAAAAATTGAGCTTTTAAACCAAAAGCTTTCTAATGCTGTAATAAGTATAACTTTGTGTAATTTCAGAGCCCTGTTACTCTCTGCAAATCATGGTCATTGTGACACAGAGTTGAACCTCTGGTTCTGAGGCTATGAAGCAGTGCACTATGGTGGGGAGATTAACATTGGGAAATGAAATGCTTGGGGATTTTAAAGCCTTCTAACTTTAAATGGGCAAGTTCCATTTCCTTCAAGCTGTAAACACTCTTTGAGCAAAGAGATATGTTCCAGTACACAGTTTTCAAAGCAAAACCCTGACCTGACTGAAGTCCATAGGAGGCCTGCCATGAAGGTCACTGCAGATGAGGCTGGGAGTTCTCATTAAAGAAGAGCAGCTTAAGTCCTGTTGTCCCTCCAAAACTTTCTTCCTTGTTCTGGAAAAAGCCACTTAACACCGAAGGCTTATTCAGCTTGTAAATCTGTAAATAGGAAGCAGATACGTTCTCATAATTAAAAATATATCCTCTCTGCTTATCTGTGTGCATGTCTGTGTGCTCATGTGATCTGAAAAAGATACTGTTGCTGGACCAGGACTCCTACGGACAAGACATGCTGAAGGATGATCCAGAGTGTCCCCTCTTCTCCAGATCATGAGCTGCTAGCACATACTGATCTACTTCTGAAGAGCAGCTGCTTAAAAACACAATTGACATATAAACATATCAAGAACATGTCTAGAGTAGGTTCTCAACCTGTGGACTGCAGAACGATGGGGGACTGGGTCTGCTTTAAAAGAGTCAGTGAAAGGTGACGAAAGAAAGCAAATCTGTAAATGCTTTGTAACAATCAGTGTTGGAGAAATTAGTCTATCTTCCCACTGAGAATTCTGGCATTCATATGTTGGAAGGATATTGAAAACTACTGAACTAGAAGAAAAAGAGTTATGAAAGCAAAGATTAATAGTGTATTATGGAAAAAATTCAAGCATGACTTTTACTCCTCAGGCCATGTGTTAGGATAGGGAGCAGAAAAAAAATTAAGCACCTTTTCATTTGGCAGGACAGCCAAAATTTCTTCAAAGCTATGGCCATGTGTTGGAGTTGAAGTTATCCTTTTCTAGATTGGTAGGGTTATTATCATGCAGTTTTCCATGTCCCACTAAAGAAAGCAGCCCAGCAAATGTTTTGTCTCGTTTCCACATATTTTCACAACTATAATTATATGCATGGTAGCACTGCAAGTAGTTACATTTGGTTCTTTCTTTCTACATGAATATACACAGTTCTTCCAGAAAGAGCACCCTGGTTTTATGCAAGAGTGTAATTTCTTTGTAGGGAATGGAGATGGTTTCTCTCATTTAACCCAGCTGTTTCCTTGCCTTCTTTCTAACAGAGCAGACTGTAGCAATTACTGAGCCTTGAGGAAAATCTCTTCAATACAGGCCAAACACCACAATTTATCTGATGCCTTGGTCTCCTTTCCAACATGTATTTTTGTAATACTGATCTCTTTTATTTTTACCATGATTTCTCTGAAAAGAAATATGCTGGTTATCTGCAATATTTTGTCTGCCAGGAATTTATAGGCTTTCTAGCTGTGTTTTGAATAAACTGCTCCTTGGTGCAGCTAATGGGATTCTGTCTTCCCTTTCCTAGGCACACTCAGAGAGAAGTGCCTTGCATGTAACACAAGCTGTTTTCAACTTCATTTCTTATGGAGTGACCCACATTTCCTTTCACAGGCAGAGTCACACAGAGCCTGTTCTAAACAGATGCTGTGAACCCTGGGGAAGAACCACATCTGTTTTGACTAGAGAACTGTATTTCCTGAGAGGCAATTGCAGAGGCAATTTTTTGTGTTTACAGGAATGCAGATACAGTTCACTGAGTGTAGAAAATGTATTTTCATGGAGGCTGGATACTGCTGGCACCAGTGTCACTCCTATGGATAAGGGAACATAAAGCTCAGTGAAAAACCTTCCATCCAGAGGAACATCCCCTCTAAAAGTGCGTGGATGGAGATGACAAAACACACGTTTCTAGTTAAAACAGTTGGAGGACAGCACTGTGTATGGGAAACCTTTGGGTCCTATGTTTAGACCTTTTGAGATGGGTGACACTTGTACTGAACAGGACAAGGAGACCTGCTCATTTTTAATGCCTTTATTTAGAATCAGCTCTGAGAGGGAAGGGGGCCCGATGGTCCGCGCGCATGCCGCATGCCGCCACTGCTCCCAGGAGTGACACAGAGGAGGTATGCAGCTTTGTCTGCTGGTATGCAGGGGTTTCCGTCCTCACGGGAACACCAGGAGGCCTGACCTGGATTTGAAGTCCGGGGTTCCCTTTCCAGTCAGCGTCTACAGTGTTTAGGGCAAGAGGTTAAAAAGGTCTAGGAAGATAACCATATTTGTTCCTCACCCCTAAGTGTCCTTTAAATCCTTTGATTCTGTGGTGGCTTGATGTTTAGAGGGTTTTCTTTGTTGAACTGGGCAAGAGGTTCTCTCATTTGCATACAAGCACTGATGTCCCTCCTCCTTGTGGTTCCAGGTGCCATTTCCTAGGAAGCAGCAGAGGCACTCCCCAACGAAGATAGGGATTTTAACAGTAGAATTATTAACAGGTAATTAGAACTTTAACTTAACATTGATTTGTTTAACATTTTAACTCTGTAACTTTTGGACCAATTTATTTTGGGGATTTGCTCCCAACGACACTTATATTAAAATAATCGTACCATGTATCTGAGGGGCATTAAACATGATAACAAATTCTGCAATAAAAGTATTAAGTGATAGTCATTCAATGTTCAGTATTTGTTTTAAATGGCCTGTTGGTTGTTCAGACAGATCACGATTGCAGAGCTAAACCATTTGTCCTCATATCAAAGACAGACGGGAGTGAGAAGGATCAAGAGCAGCTTCACATCATTATTTTATTCCGTTCTGTCTCCTTTCCAGGCATGCAGCTCAGTTCTAACCTAACATGCCCTCCCATTTGGGATCAGGACCTCACAGAAATCTCGCCAACAATTTCTTGCATAAAGAAAAGTTTAGATATATGTAATTGTCCCTTTAAAAATTCAGTGAATTACTCATGTATTCCCATTTTTGTGAGGCATAATGTTTGATGGAATTAATGATCTGTAGAGGAGTGAAATTATGAAAAAATAAAAATGAAAACAGGATTTTCTTCTTTATTTTTTCTGTTCCTTCTCTGAATGTGTTTAGTTACCTCTCTGTATTTGAGAGGTCTAGGTGGATTTCTAGAGTTTTCACCCAATGCTGAAATACCATCTGCTAAATCCTTAACTGGCACTTGCTGTGCTTAAGGCACAGAAAGTGCCTTGCTTTCATAACAGGTAGGTGCCTGACTGTCAAATAGTAGGCTGAAAACTTGAACAATCTTTCTTTCCAAAGAGTCCTATTATTAGGTGTAGAACCACTAAGACACAATACATATGGAGCTCAGCCTTCACTGAAAGAATTTATATGGAGAGAAAAATCCCTCCTCAGAGTAAATTCTTTTTAAAAACCATGTGTTTCTTGAACCCTAAAGTATCTAAAATCAGAAAGGCAAATTACATCTTCATCTGTTCTCACCCATAACCCTCCAAATCCTTGGGAAGTCTTCGAGAATGAGTTGGGAACCAGTTTGTTCTCACATCTTTCCATGGTGCATTGGATGTAAAATTTAGGGATTTCTCCTAGATATCAGTACCTTGGATGCCAGCTCTGATATGGCTTTGATAATTGATCATTCTTCACAAGGTAAAATTGAGGCCAAATCTTGGGACCACTGACTTGAGTGAGGATAGCTGGACACTTGTTCTTTATATTGAAGATAGCATGAATAAAATGTTTCAGTTGTAGGTGGTCAGTTGGAGATGGCCAGAGCACCCTTTGGGGACAGGGTGGCTTTTCGGTGAGATGCTTTGAAAGCAAAGAGAGAATGCCTGAAAAAGACATTCATACCAATGCTCCATTTTAAGAATTGATTTTTAAATATTGCACTTAATTTCAAAGAATAACATAGAAAAGCCTCTAAATGGCCCTAACATAATCCTTTTCCAGAAAACTGCAACAGCACTAACACCACCCTTAACATTTTTTTCAAATGTCAGCCTTCCTCTCTCGAATTCAAGTTTGGAAGGTCCACCCTCTGAATGATGACAAATTCTGCTATGTTTTGGTCTCAACACACTGGTGAAGTTTTAAACCATGTGCTTCATAGCAGAGGATGTTTTAGTTTGTGTGAGGGACTGCAGCAAGGTGTCCAGATGCACTTATTTGTGTTAATATGTGCATACTTGACAAAGCCTGAGGGCGAAAGGACTCCAAACATTCATCAAGGCACTGCTAAATGGAAATCAAACCCAGGCTCTCCAGTACAAGTTTTTAATAAACATTTTCAACAGATATTGCAAGGCAAAAAATGCTTCTATTGTGTAAGAATTGGCTCTTGACTACTGTAAAAACCATTCCACCTAGGAAAAAGGGCAACACCTGAAACCCAGTCTTACTGAGAGAATTTTAAAAAGCAGATGTAAAAAAATATGGGCTTTAAACTGAAGTCTTGGAAGATACAGAGGTGTTTTCTAATGAAATAGGGACAGGATGTCTAAAAGAGAAAAATTAAAGATGTTTTTTAATATTATGTTTAATTGTATCTGGTTTCATTTGTGACTTCTTAAAGTTTTATACTCTCATACTTTAAGGAAAGGGAAGTTTGCCTGAATTATGTCTTTGTATTCATTATTTCCGTAGTGTGTTTACTCATGCCTTATTTTTGTGACACCTGGAGTGGAATTAAAATTAGAGAGAGCTCAGTAAGGAGAGAAATAGAGTAAGGAGTTCCATCAATATGTTGCACACTCAGCAGTGAGTCTAATTGTTTCTAAAAGTAGCACAGCCATTTCTAGCCCTGAAAGGAAGTGATTTCTCCAGAATTTCCCTGGAGAAATTAGAGGAATTACCATCTTTTTCATTTCACATTTGAGAAGACTCTGTGCATGCTATGCCCCAGCTGGGTAGGTGCAGCGAGGAAGCATTTATGGCAACACACTACATGTCCATCCTTCTCTCAGCTTGCCTGTGCCTGTGTTTTGGCTGTGTACTCTGATGCTTTAGTGAAAAGTCATCCTGATTTTTAAGGTGTAAATTTAGACAAAGGTTCTCTAAACATAGCAATATAAAATCCATAAATAGAGGGCTGCAAACTCTTTTTCTGCCATACAAAGTGGTTAGAGTACCAGACACTGATTTGAGCCATCATAGTTTAAGCTTCAATAAATGACTTGATGAAACAGATCTAGGAAAGAAGCTGAAAAATTCCCCTTTTCCATCACACAAAAGGCTTTTTGATCTTGTGTTGGACATCATCAGTTTCAAACACTTAAGATTTCTAGTAAAGATCATTCAGAACTGCACACCATTTCCCTCTTTTGTTATTTTGCTTGGTTGGGAAAAAAAAGTAAGAAAAAAGAAAAAAGAAAAAAAGAAAAAAGAAAGAAAAAAGAAAGAAAAAAGAAAAAAAAAAGTTTATATGTCTGGGCTTCACAATCCAAGGAAAAATTAAAACTCCAGGAAAACACAGTTCAAGGTTGGCAGGGGTGGAAAAACAAACAAATACCCCCCTGGGAGAATGAGTGAGGCAATAGGCAAACTTCATAGTGTGCAGAAGAAAGGCAGATTTCAATTTAAAATGCTTACCAGGTGACTGAGCTATTTCGCCTGAAAGTTTCAATAAACATGTCCACTGAAGAGTATCAGCTGTGTCTATAGCAGCTGATGTGAAACAAAGAAACATCTGTTATATATATCTTTTGGACACTTTGGAAAGCTTGGAGCGAAGACTGAGGGTCAAGAATGCTATATATACAGATATATAAAATGCATTTCTCAAATGTAAGCAGAGCTAATGTTCTGGTTCTTTGATAACATCCGCTGCAGTGAAATTGTCACCAAGAGTGAGTCTGCAGTGCTTTCTCTTTGCATACTCAAAAGGACAATGTGGCTCTGTGCAAAGTCAGCCTAGTTAAAAAAGAAGCACAAGCATATCTAGCTGAGCAGAAGGTACACACTTACCTTTGGACTCTGCTTAGAACAAAAACTACAAAAGGTGAGTCTCCACCTTTGCCCCGACAAAATCTGCAACTGTAACAATCATGATTATTTTCCCTAGAAAAAAACCCACAAATTGGTTCCATATAGTTAAGATCTCTTTACTTTGTTTGAAAAAAATAATAAGATGGATGTGCACTCACATGGACAGGGTTTCATGCTGTTTGTGATATTCCACATTTTGTATACTGTGTTTTGTGTCTTCCCATCCAACCAACTCTATATTCACTGACTTGAAAACATAGTGAGAAATAATTTGATCTGAGGAAGAAAAGAAAATACAGTTTTTCTTTTTTCTTAGAAGTATCTAGCCTGGATGACATTTATTCTGGCTTTGTCAGTCAACAGTTATCAAAATATTTTTTAATCAAGTTATATTGGACAGGTTGGTTAACCAGAAAAAAAAAGGCCTGCAGTGAGACAATGGGATTTTCCTGGCAAGATTTGTGTCCAGGTCATATTAATGACATGGCAGAGGAGGAGTTCAGGGAAATGAAAACATGAAGGGGAAACAGGAAAACTTAGGAATCTGTAGGATGGCTAGTTAATGAGCCACCATATGTGCTTGCACACAACAAAGCCAATCTTGTGCTGCAAAGGTGGAAAGGAGAGCAGAGAGCATCTTGTTAAAAGCAGAGATAAACAGAGAAAAGTATAATTCCTTAAAGAGTAAACCCCATATGATTCTACCCTCTTTTCTTCTGAGATGTCAGAGGGCAAAAGGTTAAAAGAAGAGGACAACATGAGTGCAGAGCACTTGGAGAATCCTCAGTCAGTCTTAGTTTTTTTCCACAGACCTATGTCACCACAGAAAGCCCAAAACTACTAATAGACACTGCCTTCAGAAACCATTACCCAAGTCTGCCTGTCATCTTCTTACCCAGCATGGCTTGCCAACAGTGACATGTTCAGGAATGGTGGAAATAAATGGCAGAGTAGTGAGGGATAATGTCTAAGTGAGGCTTTTAATCTGTAAAACACTGAAAAGAGGGGAAATAATCCAAATCTTAATCTGTGCAATGATGCATGTGAATGACATCTGCTATGTCTGGCTTGGAGGCCAAGATGCTTAATCCATGGAGAAGAGGTTTTACTGCACATCTTAACAAAAATCATGGACTAATAATGTCAACAAATGAAACAAAATTGTTATTATAGGATAGCCTTTTACCTGAAAGGCAGTGGTTCGACCAGTGGCTACTCAGTTACAAGCTAGCTTCTTATCTAAAAAAGGAAGAAAGCTATGCTTCCCATAGGAATAATTTTACTGTGGAAGCTCCTCCTCTATTTTCACAAATGTGTTTGCTACACACTTGCAGATGTCTTTGGAAATGCATTTTCTCCCTGAGAACCAGAGGGATCAGGAACATAAGGAAAGAGCATATGGTAAAATCTTAGCCCCAGGAGGTATGCAGATTGGACTTTGCTCTGCATTTTTCATGATATATGATTCTTCCCATGGAAATAAGTTGGACTTAGGAGAAAAGTTTTGTATTAAAATTTTAGAACAGAGAATGTTCTGAAAAAAACCTTCTTTTTCAGGAAATTAATATTGCCTCCCCCAGTACATATCAGGAATTTCCTTGACTACTGTGCTGAAAAAGGTCTTATTTTTTTGGAAACATTGGAGAAAGATCAGAGAATTAGACAAATATATACTGAAGAAGTAGCTGGAAGAAGGTTTATCTATGGAGAAACTCCCTCTATATGGCAGTCTGTCCCAATTTTTCTACTGTAAAAGCTGATAGAAGATTTTTGGTACTGTCTCATCAAAGAGCATTCACCAGTTTTTAAAAAACAATAAGTCTTTGAGTTTTGGCACAATTTGAACAGACACTGTGCCTCAAGACCTGAGCACAGCCATTAGTGGGCAAGTCCCTAGCATCCAAATCCTGCAGGGAGCAAAGGTGCTCCTTCAGCACCAATGCTCAGCACACTGGTGTCCACAAGAGACTCAGGCATTTGGAGGAGGAGGTCAGAACCTTTAGAATCATAACTGCTCAAATCACAGGCTTCAGGCATGGAGGAGGACAGCATCTTTCCATGTGCAACTGCTAAATTCAAAGGTCGTTGCAGTGAACATATACAAATTGATATTCCTTGTGGTTTGTCTTCAGGCAAAGTTCAGATGGACATTTCCTTGAGGCAGATAGATAGTATGGATATTTTTTATCATCCATGGTTTGCATTTTCTAACAGGGAGACTATTATTATGAAACATCTTGACATTTCTCATTCATGCCATTCCATATTAACTCAATACAGTATCCATGTTGGCCAGATCAGAGCAGAGATTCTCTCCAATTTACCTGGCTCTTAGATGCTCAAAACAGCAACACTAACCAACAGTGGGAAAATGAAATTTACATTTTACTTAAAAATTATTAATGAAAAGCAACAAATTATACACATACTGATGAAACACAAACCAGTGATCACAGCATGAGTGTATAAATCGCTAAGTTAGAGCCCGTATATGTAAAAATATCTTTCTTCCTTTAGGTCCCATTTAAACCTGGAGAAACTGGATTTTACTTTTGCAGAGCAGAGAGATTACAACATCAAACTTACCAGATAGGCTGATAATTTTTATTAATGAAGCAGTGCTAGTAGGTAATTACAGAATCTAATTTTGGGCAGTGAACATACACATCCGTTGGACTAAAGATAAGATGTTTAGTTTGCATTTACAAGTTAAGCTGCAGCTTTAATTTTACATGGCTTTTAAAATGCCATATGGTACCAATTTATAAAGAGGTTAAGATTTCGCTGCAGAATAAGAGGCATTCTTCCACAAGACACTTCACTATAATTTATGGGTATTTAATGTACTTCCAGAGGACAAAATTATCTGTACAAGTTCTCGGAGCATGCACCAATCATCTCAAGAGCCCCAAAGCAGTTAAAGCCCTAGATTTATAGTAAAATAGTTTAATATTTTTACTAAACAAAATTGTGAGTTCATGGAAAGGACGAATACAAAACATATGCTTGCAAAAATAACACTGGTTGAGAGTAACAGTATCAAAACATGTCCATAATATTTTTAATGTTTGTAAGCTGCATCTGAAGGCTAATGAGATTTCAAACTACAGTATGTCAAATTTATGAGGTGTAGAAGGACATGTCCCTTACTCTCACGTAAAATATTGTGCAATAAAGAAGCTTAAAACATTCCTGAGCTGATTTGAAATTTAAAGTTATGCCCTGACTGGACTGGACTTTAGAGAAAGTAGATGGTGATTTTCCTGCCTTCCAAATCTATCATTCTTAATATTTTCACAGTGCCAATGTCTGTAGTATCTAATACCAATGTAGCTTCAGCAGCACAAGCTCAAGTGACTTGATATTGACAACAAAAATCTCATGTGAGCTTTCAGGATTGTCTATAGACACAGAATTATAAAATACTTATGAGAGGAGGGGCTTAAAAATTTTTGCAATCATGGCACAGTCTTTGTGCCCTAAAAGAGGAAAGCCACACTATTTTATATATGTCAAAAATTGTTTTGATTACTTTGTTTATGTTATGCATTTGCTGGCTGTACATTGCTACATGAATAGTTGTCCTTTTATTTTACTTAAGAATGTGTCATATTAATGTATGAGCACCAGAACACTCACTGTGTGGATTTGTTTTTCCTTTAAGTCACAAAAAATTTCCATAAATCCATGGAGTTAAAGATACTAAATCTAGTGAATGAGTCTGGAACTTTATGAGCTGTGTTCAGTTCTCTTTTCTACAACAAATTTAATTTCAGTTCTTGACCAAGCCAGCTCCTCTCTTACCTGTAAAGAGTGGAAAGAACTTCTTCCCTGAAAGGTTTCTGATGAAGCTACTTACACAAAAGATTGTACAGACCTTTATAACATATGAAGGAAATAGATTAAAATTATTTTTAAAAGAAAATACAACACTTCTCCTTTTCTGAATGGTCTCTCTATTCAATAACCTTACACACAAGACTTCCTTAAAGCAATAACTCACAGAAATTGTGTGAATGTGTATTACAACTTGTGCAAGTTAATCCAGACAATTCTAGAGCCTCACAAGGACGGATACTGAAAGAGAAAAAAACACTTTGAAATCCTGTTCAGAGGCACTATAAATTATACTTGCAAAGTGGACAAAGTGTAGTGAACCTGAGAAACTCAGAACTTCTGTGGTTTTTTTATTAAATTAGGAACAGGTATGTTTGGATAATTGAAACAGCTTGCATTTTGCCTTAGGCTCTATTTCAAGGGCTGGAAGAAGTCTGCCTTCAGAAATTTTTAATCCAATTTAGGGCTTGGGTGACCAACATGGCTTAATCTTAGCCACATGATAAAAACTGTAGAGTATCACTACATATAAAAGTCATTATCTGAATTTTATGGGCTTGTAATTTTTCTTTGGAATAAATCTGGTAACGTTACATTATGTGTTTACCTTTTACTGACAACATATACTCTAAAACTCAGTTGTCCCATAGCTTTTGTCTAAGATTTGAGTATAAATTTTGAAAGTGGAAAATACATAAAATTTCACTTGAATTGCTCTTTTATTTCCTCCTCACAGCAAGATCATGCAAGTCACATTGTTTTTGAAAATCTCAAGTGTCTTTTTGCAACACAAGAAGGCTCACTTCTGTGAAGGCATTCCTGACAGGGACATTTTTCTTCCGCTAGTTTAATTCCTAATTCTTAATTTCATCCCTGTATAACATGCTAAGTGTCTGAGTTCCCTCTGTGTTGCTGTGCAGTAAAAGACAGTCTAACTTCATTGATTCCTCCACCTTGAAATCTGTGGTAGGATCTGGAAGCATTTGCATGTATAGGCAAACAAGAACTGTGCAGTGATCAGTAGCACAAATACCGATACTTTTTTCCTGGAAATGGAAAAGGGAATGTTCCTGATGCAATGGCTTCAGGTCTTGATCTTTGCCTTGCCATATGAAAGCCTGTGCTCAGAAACTAACAAGAGGTAATTCAACTCATCAGAAAAAGAATTGCAAAGCCATGAGCAAAGAAAAAGCTGTATTCTGCAACCAGGTGTCATGTCAAATTTTCCAATTGCCTCTTGTACCTTCTGACTCTTAAAAAGTAAAGGGAATTGGCATGCAGGTATAAAATCCAGCTGCTGACTGTTGATCTATCATCTCCCTCACTGTCATTTCTGAACACCAGCACAGCCTATAGACACTGTCTTTAATCTTTCCTACACTTATCTTTTTCCTGGAAGCTTCTCCCATTGTGTGTTCTGGGAAACGTCTAGTGCATTAACAGCAAGCACAGCTGACTTTAGCAGTTCTGAAGCTGAGCACTTGTCAATTTCAGTTTGGGGTGTTATCGTAATAAAATCCCGTCACTCTTTGCTAGGAATGCATGTGCTGCACAGTCTATTAAATCTAACTCTTTGTTCAAGGTACAATACCTTACTATTACTTAGGAATTATAACAGTAAAATGTCAAAACAAAGTCCAGAGCCTTCTTAGGCCAATATCCAGCATGTTTAATACCAGACTTGGGCAGCATGCAGGCAGGGATAGCAAGAAATGAAGGAGTGATTGTGGAAAAAGGGATGCAGCCAGAGCTTTCTGAATGGTGACATTTGTTTGCAAAAGTTTTAGCCTTTTTCCACACTGATGCCCACACAGCTTTGAATGGTGTAATGAGAAAGAGAGGCTGGTGTAATGTGAAAGAATGCAGAGATTCACAAAAGATAGCTCAGGTCCATTCCAGGGCAAGGGAAGAGGGGTAGATACGTGAACGGGTATATCTAGAGGTGCATATATATATGTGTGTGTGAGAGAGAGAGAGGGAGTAAGAGAGACAGAGGCAAATGCATACTTTGGATATAAGCTGCACCCCTCCAGACACACACTGAAACAGAGCTGTGCTTTGCTGTAGTGTTAAAGCTGCAAACAACAGCTGGAGACCTTCTGAAAAGAAAAGGGAAGATTTTCTGAACATGAAGAGTGCTCCAATAAGGATGACAGCTGTGGTTAAATCTGGCACAGTGGTTGTGGAACTGCAAAGTGCTCCTGGATATGCAATATAGGTGGTGGCCCTGGAGACACTGCCTCTTATCAGCTGTGGTCTGTGGTAGCAGTAGTGCCTTCTTGGCTCCACAGCTTTCTGTCCGCAACAGGCAAAGAAGCTTGGAAAACTGTTGTGAGATTTGTTTCCAAGGGATCCTTGAAATAGCACTGTAAAAACTTTGATGGGGACTAGGTGATCAATCTTTGAAAGATGATTTTTCTTTCCCCCCCCCCCCCCCCCCCGGTGAAAAGGAACTGTAATGTGGTAAATCTTGATGTTGTTGATGAGGTTGTCTTCATAAATAAGCTAAGCATTTGCTTTGTGTCTAGAGGAAAATGTCCCTGTCATTTTAGGGCAGGCCTTTTCATTAAATACACTAAGAAGAGATCAGAGTAAATTGGCACATAAGAGAGGAGACAAGAGATCTCTTCATTTAACCTACATGCAAAATTTGCATGAAACCCAGCACCTGAAGTAAAATAATTTCAGCCAAAATAATACAACACTATGTTTAGTATTAAATAGATCTATCTAGACTGATGGTGGAATCAGTAAAAACAGAACCCGTTCCAGAAAAGATGATGTGTGATATATGTCCTAAAGTTAATTTGTGTTAAAAGATATAAGATGTAATTCACCCCTATAAATATAAGTTTTATTTCTAATCAAATATACTATGGGTTAACTGAGACGAAAGCTGCACGGAGAGGGGTACAAGGAATTTCCTTTGCCAGAGATTACACAGGAGGGACATGAGAAAACTATGCTAAGAATTACACCAAAAGGAACACGAGGACACCTGCCGGGAATCGTTAAGGGAAGAACAAAGACAACGGAAAAGGGAGATGGAGAACCCGGAGAACCAAATGATTACATCAGATCGATATCTCATCCGTCCCCTCCCGACATTAACATCTCTACACCACACCTGGACACAACCATCAAGGACATTGTCTTCCAGAGCAAATCCATTCAAACACCAGAACCCGAACATGAATATCTAATGAGGCTGCCTCGGACAAGGGAACCTCGGAGCCCCGATTTTCTCTCAGCGATACAGTGTATAAAAAGAGACAGCTCCAAACCAGAAATGTGAACTTGGGGGTGACATACTGGCAGAGTGTGTTACTGTGTTCACCCAGTGCCGATCCCGGGCTCGACGCTGTCCTTTTAATTGTGGCTGTCCGAGACTGTCATTTTGTCTCTCAATAAAATTCTAATATTTTGATTTATAAAATTTGGTCCATTGCATTTATTACAGATGGTTGCTGCAGTTTTTGCCATTTGACTAGTCTTTAACAACACATTTGGATCTCAAGGGTTTTTTAAATTTATTTAGGTTTTTTTTATGTCCAACAAGTAATTTTTATTTTGGTCAAATACAGCGTAGGTTAGAGCTGAATCAACTCACCAAAGACATAGTAAATTATATTCAACAGCAAACAAAACAACAAAACAAGGTTACTCATGCAAGGACCAGTAAGAAGAGTTAACTTCCGTAATATGACAAACAAAGAACTGGAAACCCATTATGGGTGTGAGGCCAGCAAACAGCCCTGCCACTGGTTCTCCTTTTAGTGACAAGATTTCAACCATTACAGCAGCTTTCTCAGGGTTTAATGAAGAGAATAAACGAGATTTAGATGGGCTGGTGCTTGAAGGAGCCTCCGAGAGTACAGTAGTTGCTAACAGACTTTGCTGAACTGCTAAAGAACCCAGGGACTGAATACTTGACACACTTGTCCTAATGGGGTACCCAGTGAGGAAACAGGAGCTGTTTTGTAGGGCTACTCCAACTGGATTTATGTGCCTTTTGCAAAAGGTACCACCAGATCACCAGCCAAAGAGGTGATAGCCACAAGACCCAGGATCTAAACTGGAGAGAGACAGATTTCTTTGTCTTTCAGATTTAGCATTATGAGATCTCTTCCCATACAACAGCTTCTCTCAAGCTTTGCAGAGGCCTGCATTGCTTTTCCCAATCTGCAGAAGGAAAAGATTCAAAAAATATCTAACTGAGTTCAATTACATTTTTTTAAGTGTCATATTCTTTTTCTAGTCTACATTTCCTTCACCAGAAAAATGAACAGTATTTTTGCAGTATTGAATTTCCTGCTCTGAGCTGGAAATGATGTGCATATGATATTTTGCAGACATGGCCTCGCAAAGGCTGCACCCATGAAGCCTCCCAGGCATGCTGGAAGGAGTAGCGAGGCTGTGTGTTAGATGTAGTGGCAATGGTTTCTCATAAACTATGCTAGAAAAAGAAGTTAGCTGTATTGATCTTCAGCTCAAGTGCATATTACAGAATGGCCTAGGACCTAAAACAAATCCCTTCTAAAAATATAGGAAAGACTCATTATTTGTTTTCTCTTCAGCATGTAGCATAAAATTCTTAGAACAGGACAAAGAATCAAGTAAACAAAATCAAAATTATAAATTGAAACAATGTCGTTTTTAAAAGTAGTAGTTACAACAGACACAGCTTCTCAGGGGCCTCAGCTGGTCACAGGTCTCTGTAGAAGGCCAGAAAAGGAATCAGTGAACCATATACTCATTGGACAGTCCAGGCTGGAAGGCATCTCAAAAGATTGCCTGGTCCGATATTTTATGGGAAATACAACCTGGATGAGATTACTCATCACTCTGTCCAGCCACATCTTGAAAACCTTCCAGTGATGGGGACCCAAAACCTCCCATGATGGGGACCCCCCTGCATCCCTGGGCAAGACTGTTTCAGTGAATGAATATTCTCACCATTAAAACATTCTTTCCTATGAAATCTCTAAAAGGGATCCTATACTCAGGAAGTAAGTACAATCAGTACTCTTCTATTGAATTTAAAAACAAAGCCCATTTGCAGTATGTTATAAATCCACAAGCATAGACACAAATTGATTTTAACTCCACAGCAAAAGTAAGGCCTTGAATTTGCAGCTGTTTTTCAGTACACACAAGTACCCAAGTGCAAATGCAAAAGGACCGGGGGATATATAATAAATAAAAGTAAAATACTTGTGCAAGTGAGATGTATGCAATATTGCTGCCATTGTGTCCAGGCTACTATATCAGTGAACCAAATTCTTCCATTTTTTCCACGAGTTAAATACTTCCCAGAGCGATGAAGTTGTGAGACCTTACTGGCCTGTCAGTTATCATCTGCAGAAGCAGATGAGTAATAGTGGCTTCTGTTTGCTCTTCCTCCTGTCTTCTCCTCATCACACTTTTCCATATCACATCTCTAAAATTTTCTAACAAAAATTGCTACCTGCAACAAAATCAGCCAAGATGTGTCTTGAGCTCATCTCATGAGCTGCCACCAACATGTGCCATCTTTTTGGATAACTGAGCTCACGCTCTTACAAGGATATTAACTGGAAAAAAGGATGTAGGTTTATCGTCAAGCCCCAATATGCCTTGAAGCTGATAACCTCAATCTCTGGCCTGCAAATTGAGCTAAGCTGTCATGGAAACATTCAGACATGCATAAACTTTACTTTGTTTCCATTAATTTGTTTAAATGTGCTTTTAAATGTTTTTAAGTATTTCCTCTTTCTATGTTAAAGTGCTGCACGTAGCTTCCTGCTTTGCTGTGGTTTAGATGAGACAATGAAGTACAGGCTTTGGAGTAGACCTCACTGAGCTTACTGTGATCATCACTGCAGGATTTGGCCCTCCCTCTGGTTCCAGCTGCATGTTCCTACCAATTGTTCCCCTCTCCTGTGAGATCCCCTCTATGGGCCCCAATGTTGCACCTCACTGTGCCTAAATGTACCTTATTCATTACCCGTGTGAAGCACTACGAGCCTTCTGCAAACTCTCTGAGTGTCTGGAAGGTAGAACGAAGCAACCAAATATCCCATATTACTTATTCTATAGCACAGTGCCAGTGGCAAAGCCTTCAAGTTTCCACAGAAGCAGTAGCAGAAGAGCCGGGTGAAGACTGGCATGCTGCACCTTCCATAGCCTGAGGGAAACGGAGAACTTGGGAAGACAACAGACAACCAGGCTATGTTAAAACTAAAGCCTGTGTAAGTGAGAGAGCCCATAAAGAAACTGCTACAGGTTGGGAAAATATGAGCCCAGTCTCATCAGATTAAGCATTGTGTTGCTCAGTATTTCCAGGCCATTTACAGATATACCAGATACATTATATATTTATGATTTATTTGAATACTGAGAATTTCTCTCTCAGTGATGTTAAGGCTGCTGGTGGTCATTTTTAAGGAAGACAATGTCAGTTTTCCCAAAACCTCTTAAATGTATACTGTCTATAACACTGCTGCATTATAAACTGTCCATTACTACAAGGTAGAGTTCATGCTAAAATCAACAATATTTAGGTTAAAAACTTTCACAGAAGAGTGTGCTTACTGGCCAGTCTGAGAACTACTGCAGGAATAACAGTTGAAGACCACAGGAATTTTAATTGCAGTGATGGGATGGTTTGGAATTATAAAATATCTTTATGAGTCCACTCATTTTCTTCAGAAGATATTTCAGTAGTCTGACAGAATACAACAAACAAGTTTAACCACTGTGCGTTTTAAAGCTTACTTTCCCTAGAAAAAGTTGAAACATAGCATACTGGTGCATTTAGAGGACACTTTCTCTTGAAATGAGAGAACTTTGCAAGAACAAGGTGGGACAGGAGACTTTAATCTTACAAAACCCAAATAAAATGGACTGTGGATGCAGATGGCATTGGTCGGAAAACATAGTCTTGTTAATGAGGAGCTGCTCTAGCAAGTAGAGCAGATGTTCCCATGTCTGTCCTTCTATATTTAAATCTGGAGACTGAAATCCGAGGATGCCACATGCAGGGTGGTGAATGGGCTGCAGCAAAGCTAAAATGTCAGTGCAAGCAGCCTCAAGCACATCACATCAGCAGAGGACTTCAGGATCCCCAGGAACACTGGAGGATATTTACCTTAAGAGCTACCCAACTCCCACAGATTTCCTCCCCAGAAAAGATTAATTTCTAATTCTGATGTCAGATCACTATCTGAGGCCAGGCACTAAGGCTCACCTCTGAAACAAAACCAGTGAAAGACAAGGATCTTTTCCTGTCCCTTGGAGTATTTTGGTCAGCTTGTAAATCACAAATTTCTTTTCTGGCTCCAGTGAGAGTCCAACTGAAAAAACATCCTCTTTTGGCTAATACTAGATAACTAGCGGACGACTGAAGGTGAGTAATGTGGCCAAAATCCACATACTAAAATTCAGTTCATGGACACTATGGAAAATTATATGATGGATAAGGACAAGCTGTCTTCTGGAACAAGCAGATGAGCTTTGCTTTTGGATGCAGCATCTGGGTCTGTAATGATAACAGCAAAGACCCTTTCAGCTTTATCCTCAAACTGCCTTTTGGATTTTTACTCTGTGAATAACCTGTGAATAACATCAATGGTTTGATCATATGAGAGCAGCAAAATCTCTGGGAGGAGATAGGTTTTTGTAAAGTCAACTATTACACTTTTTAGAGTGGTGTCACTGATCTATCTGAGAGATGGTTTAGCCCATTGAGATGATTTAAAAAGAAAAGGGCTCCCTAACCACATAAAGACTTACCTCAGTAAACATGTTTTAAGTTGTGCCTACCTTTAAAATTGTACATTCTAGTATATTGTATAGACATTCTGCAATCAAAAATGGATTTACACAAAACCAGATCCTTAATATCTTGTTAGGCAGGTTAAAAGCCAAATTGCTATGCCTTTGCATTTGTTTCTCAAATCAGAAAATCATATCTTCAGCCAAATCCTAATTACCAGTCAACTTTATTTTGTAGTCTTTTAATCTATTGACAAAAACTACAAGGTAATTTTTTATTCAGGGTAATGTCTCCCTTCTTTTCTCCGCAGATTAGCCAGGTACTAAAAAGTTGCAAGTTACTCCAGACCAGCAAACCTCACAGTGTTTAATTCAGCAAACTAGACTGCAGAACAAGAATAAAAAACTGTCTTCCTATCTAAGCTGCGTCTTCCTTCAATTCTCAGAAAGCTTAAACTACAGTGATGAATTGGGAATAGGTGATGTAATCTTCCTGTTTCAGTTCCTAAACAGCATCAACATTTCTATGCAAGTCCTAGTGCTATTGATATCCACTCTGTGACCATACAAAGAAATGGACAGAGAGATAAATTCAGAAGACTAGAGGAAGAGTAGATGTCCATATTTAAAGATGTTTTCTCAGAGGATGAAACTTAAGATTACTGGATGATTAAATTACTAGGTGATATTTACCCAGAGAAGTTGTGGAAATCACCTCCCTGGGAATTTCAGAGCCAGACTAGATAGGGCTCTGGGCAACCTGATCTAGTGGGAGGTGTCTCTATCTGTAGCTAGTGTTGGAACTAGATGAACTTTCAGGTCATTTCCAACCCTACTCTATGATTCTATGATTCTGTGATTTTATGATTCAATGATACTATGATATGACTAAGAAGGAAATACAGAAAGCCTTCTTGATGATTGTATCTAGTAATTTTCTCTTTGTCTGTTACATCAAATTTCAAAATAATTCAGGAGAAAGTGACACCTATCTTGAATCTCTAGTTTATAGTTATGACAATTAAAATCTCTACTGGATGACCTTTAATTTTTCCCTTAATGGGAAATTATAACTTCATCTTTCCCTTAATGGGATATTATACTTCATCTCTAAAGTGATCTGTCTCTGTTTCTTTATACATATTTACTGTGTTCTAGTTAAAGACACATGTTTAAAAGATAACCACATTTCAGTCACAAAACTAGTGGTGAGAAAAACCAGTCTCTGATTGTTAACAACTGTGTGGATACTAAATGAAACACAGCTGCTCTGCCATTTCTATATAAACTTGCACCATAATAATATTTTATAGTCAATAACTGAAAGTGATGCTGCTGGGTCTTAGCTTACTGCAAAGTGACTAGCTGTTCTAGTTAACCCACACCAATCAACACTTACAAACTGATTTCTGGGGAGCGGAGTTTGAAAATATCCATACATTTTCCACATTAACTTGTATGACAGAAGGGAAATCTGTTCACATCTAGCACTCCCCAAAGGCTTCTGAAAAACCCACTTGTGCTTTCATTTCTGCATTTGTGGCTCCACAGATTTTACTCAGCCTTCCTTCTGCACTGAATTTATCAGTGGTCAGTGGCAGCTGTGTGGATCAAGACACTGTCACTTCTACTCGGCAGCTGCTCTCAGCCAAGCTGTTTACCACAGAAAATAGCAGGGAGTGCAAGACCAGCCTTGTTCAAAGTCATTTCTACTTCCATAAGTATAGGAACATCATGTGGACACATTATAAAGCTAAGGAAATCTGACATACAGTGACAACACAGCCCCTGCTTTCCAATATTGGCCTCTCTGCAGACAGTTTCACTAATTTTTGAACTTCACTTCAAATTTGGAAATGAAAATTACTAACAAGAACATTACTCTTAATATTTAAAGCTGTCACCATGCTAAGGTACTCTGTAGTTTCAGGTGTTCTAGGCTGGCTTATCACTTCAATCAGGAGAGTTCCTGTCCTAGGAAAAACTGTGGTTAGTTTTTCCTAACATGCTATGACTGTCTAATTCAAGCTTTTTATCCTGCTAAGCTCTTTGTTTCAATATAAGTTTTTAAAGTGAAATGCATGGATTCAATTTGTCTTGTGAGTGTTAAAACCTCTTTCATGATTTTTCAGTTTGTTCGACTATGTTTATAAACTACTCTGCTCACATTGATATTACAAAAAACATGATGAAAGTTACTTTTTAAGTCTTCATTAAGCCTGTGATTACTTCCTGTACTTGTATCTCTTTTCTCCTTCCCTATCATACCTCAAAAGTTGTTGTGTTTTGTCTCAACTGACTCCATGAGAAACTGAGATTCTCATGGTACTATTTGGAAATGTTTATTGTAGAAGTTCATTTGAGTGAATTATGCAGTTAGGAAAATGCACAAGCAATGGCTGCAGGTCATGCTTCTAATGAAATCCAAATGCAGGTAATGAAGTTGTATTTGAAAAAAAAAATTTGCATAGCCATCAACATAAACTGAAGCAAACTTGCTTGGGAAAAGTGATGTTAAAATTAAGGGCAGAGGAAATATCAGAAAGATGCAGCTGCCTGTGCAGTTCCACAGAACTGTGACAGTTATTTCAAATCTGTCTCACCTGTCTCCATGAAGTGTTGTGTGACAAGCTTTGATCACCTACAGCCTGGTTTTTCCGGAACTGTCAGAGTAAAGTGATGAAGCAGAAAGCAGAGCATGTGTGTGTGTGTTTTTAAAAATTCCAGCTTGAGAACCCTTATCAAGAAGTTTCTACTCAAACACAAACCCACAGATTATTTTCCCACAAAACAAGATAAAAGTGTTCTTAGGAGTAACTGGTCAGAATTTACTCATGAGTTTATATAGGTTGCTAGGGATTTTTGACTGAGAGAAAGAAAGAATATTTAAAAATGGATGGAAACTAATCGCTGTTGAATTGTTTCTTCATTGAAGACCCAACTCTGCTCTCTACAGATGCAGTTTATACCTAGGGAATTGACTGGGGTTTGGTGGGTTTCTTTTTGTTTGTTTTTTTCTTTGGGGTTTTTTTGCTTGTTTGTTTGTTTGTTTTTGTTTTGACTTTTTTGGAGGGGGAGGGCTGGGGGGTTGGTGTTTTGTTTTGGTTTGGTTGGTGGTGTTTGTTTTTTTTTTTTAATTTTTCTTTTATTTTATTTTTATTTTATTTTTAATGCAATTAGTCTGTTGGACTGAATGAATGTGTTCACATTAAAGATTCCTGAACTGAACCAGATAATTTTACTGTCATTGGCAAAGTACTGCTGTCAAAAAAGAAAGATTAGTACTAGCATGCCCAAACTTTTAATACCGCCAATTTAAAAAGAAGATAAAATCTTGAGCAAAAGCTTTGGCCCTACCAACCTTACAGACAGATGAATACTGAAAGAGCAACAGTATTAACATCAGTCTAATAGCATGTCTAAATGCAGTAAGATAGTAGAGAAAAATGTGAGGTAAAACAAGTAAAAGAGAAAAAAATGAAATATTGCTGTTGACAAGTTTTCAGAGAGATTCTCCATTATAAAATGCTGTAGTCTGTAGAGGATGCTGAGTCAGTCATATACTGCTGACAGCAAAGGTAGCTGAAACAGACTTGCTAGTTTAAAAGTATTTTAAGAAAACTAACATCTTTCAATATTGTGCTCCATTCCAGGCCACCAAGAACCATTGGGCTCCTATTCTTTTTATCACAAGATGTACTATTTTACCAATTTTTAAATTCAGTTTGCATTCAATTAAATCTTGTATTTTGAATTAACTTTTGACTATGAGTTTCCAGAAGTTAAGAATCCATCACATTGTATAGTGTTTTTTTCCTGTTATTAATCAGTTTCTTTGTCAAAAATTTCTGTCTCTTAAAATTTTGATATGCATGGCTGTGATGCAGTTTGTTCCAACAGCTTTCTAACTGGTGAAAGATGCATTTCAAAACAAGTATCTTGTCAGTTCCAAAACCAGGTCTTAGGTTTGTTGTTTTGGTGGTTGTTTGGTTTTTGGGGGTTTTGTTTGTTTGTTTGGTTGGTTGGTTGGTTTGGTTTTACTTTTTTGTTTGGGTTTTTTTTTTTTTGTTTGTTTGGTTGGTTTTTTTGTTTGTTTGTTTGTTTTTTTTAATGAGAGCATTATGCATTAAAAATATATATATATACACACACACACACACTCACATCTCACCAATGCCTAAAAGAATTTGAGCTAATTTTCTACTGTTAGAATTTTGTCATTATTTTAGTGTCAAACTGTTGGAAGACACAAGCATACTCTAAAGACTTCTAAGGTACCACCCAGGAAAAGATTCAGAAGGGTCCACATTGACATGTTTTAACATCTAAGTGCTAGGATGAATGAAAAGTCCTTAACAAAGAATCACCACTAAGCAAGACCAGCAGAATGTGTCCCCCATTGACATGACTGATGATTGTAATCCCCTGAGGGAACTTAACGCAAGGACAGAAAAGACCCATCTCTGCAGACCTAACAGGATGATGCTCAATCCACCTCAAAACACTGTTTCACACAGGGTTTGTTTGCATGAGAGAGATTAGGTTCAAGGTTAGTTTAGCTACCACTATTTGCAAGAAGGAAATTCCTCTACTTCACTCCAGCTCTGACCTTTCTAACTGACAGCAGACATGTATCATTTGCAGAATTATTGATCACATAATCAAATTATTGTCTCTATCGCCTACCTTATCTCTTGTTAGAATCTGTTTATCCCACTGAGACTGCCTATACATTCTTTCTGTTTTCTTCTAATCTATTTGTCAGGAAAGCATAACGTTTTTGGAAGGGAAGACAAGGCAGAGGAAGGAGTTTTTCATAAGTAGCTTTGCTTTCTGTCAATCTAAGTATAGCCATGGCCTTTGCCTTACATGGCTGGTCTGCTGTCCCTTGGTGCATCAGGAGCAGAGAGGCTGCAGTCGGGAACTATAGCAAGGCAAAAAAAAAAAAAAAAAAAAATCTCAGAAGCAACCAGGTCAGTGTCCCTGATACTTCCCTTCACACCCTAGAGTCCAAACACAGTCTCATCTCCATCTCAGCTGTATAACATTTACTTCACAACCTGCCCCTGCCCCAATAAAACTTATCATGACACTAAGTCAGCAGAGTCAAGACATTAAACTTCTCTCTCTGAGGAGCACAGTCATTTCACTACATGCCAGTTGGAAGAAAGCAGCTTGTTTCTTTTTTAGACATCCCCAGCTGAAGAATCATTTCCTGTTTAAAATATGGGATTTATTACTAACTTGCTCATTTTTTGAGGGCTGTGGTAGTGATGGGGTTGTAGAGCAGATGACAACTGATAAGTGACTCACCCGCTTCTCTGGGAACAGATGGCTAACAATTCCAAGAGATTTAAAGGCTGGAATGTCCCCATTTTTCCCAGTTTCTGTTTTTCTGACACTTTGCAGAAACTGGGTTCCTAGAAATTTGCAGCTTTTGAAAACTAATCCACTTGGCATTCTTTGGTTTTGATGGTGCGTCATTTTACAGTCAGTGATTCAGTTGTAATTAACCCATGTAATTCCTTGATTATCTGTGCTATAGCTGCCAAGTGGTGCTGCACAGGCTCTTCACATCACACTCTCCTCACTTCCAGATTTTAGGATATCAGTTCCCTTATCACTCTCTACAGCTGTCCAAGAGGATGTTGTAGGGAGGTGGAAGCTGGTCTCTTTCCCCAGGTAGCAAGAGATACGACAACAAGAAATTACTTCAAGGAAGTCTCAACAGATATGGAGAAAACTGAGGTAGTAAATTCTTTCCTTCAGTATTATACACTGGCAATCAGTCTTCCTATGTCTCTCAAGTCCCTGATCCTTCGGGTGGGTGCAGGAGCACTGAAGTCTCTCTTCACCGTAAATGAAGAACAGGTTCAGGACCACTGGATGAAGCTGAATAGCCCCAAGTCTATGGGACCTGATGTGATACATTCCAGAGCCCTGAGAGAACTGACTGTTGCTGTTGCCAAGACAATCTCCATCATATTTGAAAAGTCACTGGTAGTTGGAAAAAAGGAAACACCACTCCCATTTTTTTAAAAAAAGGAGAAAGGAAGACCTGAGAGCTACAGACCAGAGAGCCTCAGCTCTGTGGCTGGGAAGATCATGGAGCAGATCCTCCTAGAAGCTGTGCTAAGGCACACAAAAGGCAAGGAAGTTACTTGAGGCAGCCAGCATGGCAGCACGGCCTTTCTAAGTTCAAGTCATGCTTGACCAGCATTGTGTCCTAGGACAGTGTGATTGCAATGGTGTCAGGAAAAGACCAACAGACATCACCTACCTAGATTTCTGCAAGACTTTTGATACAGTCCCATATAATTTGGTGGATGGACTCTTCAGTGAATAAGGAATTGGCTGGATGGACACAGATGAAGATTTATGGTAAATGACTCTTTGTCCACAGAACTCAGATCTCTGTCTTGGGACTTGTGGTCTTCAGCACTTTATTTTGATGACACAGACAGTGGAATTGAGTGCAGCCTCCGCAAGTTTGGTGATGACATGAAGCTGAGTGATGAAGTTAACAGGAGAGGGTATCATCCAGAGGGACCTGGTCAAGCTTCAGAAGTGGACCCAGAACCTCATTTAGTTTATCAAGTCCAAGTCAAGGACAGCACCACTGTCAGGGCAATCTTGGACATGAGCACAAATTGGAAGAACTCATTGAGAATGTCCCTGCTGGAGAGAACTTGGGGGTTCTTGTTGCTGAAAAGCTGCACACAAGTCTACAGTGTGAGCTCCCAGGCCGGTAGGCCAATTGTCTTGTGGGTTACATCCAAAGCAGCATGACTAACATAACAAGTGAGATGATTCTGTTCCTCTACTCTCTCCTTGTGAGACCCCACCTGGAGTGCTGCATCCAGCCCTGGGGTTCTAGCACAACAAGAACATGGACCTGCTACAATGGGTCCAGAGGAGGGCGTGAGGATGATCAGAGGGATGGAATACCTCTCTTAGGAAGACAGGCTGGGAGAGCTAGAGTTGTTCAGCCTGGAGAAGCGAAAGCATCAGGAAGACCACATCATGGCTTTCCAGCACCTTAAGGAGACATAAAAAGGAAGAGGGAATTTTTGTGTGGGTAGATAGTAACAGAACAAAAGGTGACAGTTTTAAACTGAAAGAGAGGACGTTTGGGTTAGAAAAATGGAAGAAATTTTTACTCAGAGGGTGATGAAGCCCTGGAACAAGTTGCCCAGATATGCTTTGAATGCTCTACCCTGGAAGTGTTCAAAGACAGTCTGGATGGGGTCAACATGATCTAGTGAATGATATTCCTGGCCATGGCAGGAGCATTGGAATTACATGATCTTCAAGGTCCCTTCCAATCATAATCACTCTATCATTCAATAATTCTAAGTTTCACCAAGGAGATTTATATTGACTATTAGGAAAATCCTTCACCAAAAGGATTTTCAAGCACTGAAAAAGGCTGCCCTGTAAAATGATTGAGTCACCATTGCTGGAGATACTTAAAAGGTGTTTAGATGTGGCTTTTAGGGACATGACTTTGTAGTGGACATGTCTGTGCTCAGTTAGCAACTGGACTCAATGATCATTAAGGTCTTTTCCAACCTAAACAATTCCGTGATTCTACAAATTTTCTCCTAGGGAAAAAACTGCCTGCCTACAGTTTTTGGCTCTTTGCTCTGTGCCAGCTTTGGGCATGACTGAAAGATTTCTCTCAAGGCAAATGGGATTTTATGATTCTTCCATGGCTGAGGTAATTAACACACCTGAGTGAACCGAGATTTTCTTAGACTTCAGTGTAGGACTCATCCTGGGCCTGCTGTGACAATGAACCCGCTTCTGCAAAGTGCTGAATACTTCAGTTCCCTTGAGTTTATGGAAAGACCTGATGGCATTCAATATTTTGTTGGGCTGTGCTTCTTTTGAGCATTGAATTTTATGGACATGAATTCATTAGCCTTAATAAAAAGGGAGGAAGATGAAAAAGTAATGGCCAGGAGAGTGGTCCAAAAATTCCACCAGTGAATTTTTAGATAATCAAGATAAAAGTTTAAATATGACAAACATGTAGCCTGTAAGCTTTCAGAGAGATTTTCAGCCTTTTTTTTTTTTTTTTTTTTTTTTTTTTAAATCCCTGTACTTTGAAATGACAGTTTCAGGAAGGACACAGTTGATACACAGCCTAAATGGTTAATGTTTAAAAAACAAACCTAACAACACCCCCCTAACCCAACAACCTCCCAGCCCTTTTGAGCTACAAATGCATTTAAAATGGAACTTTGATATTGCTATTATCTTCTAAGAAAATCTAGGTTCTTTAGACACGAGGGAACCTGAAAAAGGAACAAGATGTAAACAATGAGACCCAGTCCCTCCTTCTGTGTTTTCTGATTGGGTTTCAAATTGCAGTACCCTATTTCTCTTTGTATTTATTCAGAGAAAGTAAAATTTTTTTCTTCAAACCCTGAAAACACTGGAGTAGTATAGAAGTAAAATTTTCCTTTTCAGCTCTGGAAGAGATGAAAAGGGAAAACATAAATGTTTTTACCACATTTTTGTCTCATTCCTTAAAATGAACTTCAAAAACACCTTCTGTAGCACAGATTAGTCAGCATTTGTACAGTGAAAGACTTCAAATATCTGGAAAACAGAAACAAATAATTTTAATACTACCGAATTTAAAAAAATGTGGAGGAAAATTATTTATTTGTGAAAGTAATATTTTGTTGTACAAACTGTAAGAACAGCCTATGTCAATTAGCCTATGTATTCCTTTTTCCCTTCATTTTCCCCCCATGTTTTACTTTCATCTCTTGTGCCCTGAAATGAAACAATCTCCGTTTTATTTTTTTCCCATGAATTTAATTTCAAAATTATTTTTATGCTGAAATTAAATTCTAGGTAATTTTTCAGTCAGCTTTATGACCTATGATAAATAAACAGAGCTATGAGCTAAGTTTAAATATGATAATAGGCATGCCATTTCATGCAGTTGTTACCAAAATCATTAACAGTCTGGGAATGTAGGAGTTTCTCAGCAACCTACTGCAATGCAGAAATAAGCCTGTGCTCATCAGGGAAATACTAGTGGGTAATTGGTTTGTGGGCTGTAAGTCTGTAAAATAAGCAAACCATTAATCAGCCTTTCCATTGCTCCAGTGCTGAATCAGCTGAAAGGTTCAAAGAAACTGCATGGAAATATTTAAAAATTATTTACCAAGATTCAGGCCTCCAGTGACTGCTGCTGCAAAGTGCCAGCTGTTGGACAGGGGTCTGGACAACTTTCTATAGACAAATATCTCTAATAATATGTATGTATACATAAGAAAAGGTGACAGATTCAGTCAGACAATGATCTTAAAGAGTATGTCCCAAAGTCTCATTACGGGCTGTAATGAGAACGGTGTTATTTTCTCGTATTCCTTCTTTTACAGCAAAGTGAGCCTGCATAAGGGCCAGCCTGTCATTTGTATTAATTTGCTCAACACTCAGAGGGCAAAGAGATTAGATGACTGCAGGCAAATATCAAAGTGGGACCTAGGAGACAGAGAGAACGGAAAAAAAAAAAAGAAGAGGAAAATAGGATTTAGAGGAAATTCTAATAAGTAAAGAAGGCAGCTGAATGTTTCTCTGGAGTATAGAAGTCAAAACAAGTATGCACAGTCCCGTTCACAGGGTAAACAGGGATCCAGCTGCCTCTGATGCACCCCACAAGCTCAAGCACCATCTCAGAGACTGCTCTTGGCCTAGAAATCTCCGTCTGATGCTCATCAGAATGCATGTCCTCACATAAAATAATTCACAGTGAGTACAAGGGGCTTTTATCCCTCTGTGGTAGCTCAATTTTCTTTTGTAGAAAAGAATCATTGCAGTTTAGCCAAAAAAATTATGAACTGATAAGCACCTATTTCTGTGAATGAATCTATAGATCATCAATAATCAATAAAGAACAAGGTTTACATGATCATCTGGAAAAACAAAATGCTTCTGATTCCTAGTCCTGAGGGACTCCTGCAGAATTTAGTGTACTTTACAAACCAGTTTAAAGAAAAATAGGTAAGTTTTTTGCTAAAAGTTATTATGATCTCCAAGATAAAAATCAGAATTTGCATGTACACAAAGAAATCAAAATAAGAACTCCTGTGTCAGAATTTCCTGGAGGGCAGACAGTCACATGAATAAAAATGAAGTTTCTTTTTAGTATAGCTGCACTTATTTAGTGGGCTGCTATGTAATACTAAACTGAACTCTTTTGCATTCTACATGTGTACACACAGATGACAGTAACAGGAAGTTCTTTCCCCCACAATATTTTGTGGTGTATTAAGATCTTGGACATAAGGATTGAGTAATATGTCTCTAGGGGTTTTTTCCAAATCTGCTCATAAACTGAGATTTTCCTCTTTTTTTCTCTTTTTTAAGGTGTACTGTTCCCATTGCTTTTTACAACTGAGATGGTACATTAAGTTACTTATAAGTAGTCCAGAAGTAGGCTTCATAGATGGACATGCAAAATTCTCATCTTCAGTGACACTTCTCAGTGAGAATTTTGGTCAGTCTGGTATTACATTTGGGAGAGATTATTTTTACTCAGCGATCTCTGAGGTATCAATTATTTTATTCCCAGAGATGTCATGAAGGTTTAAGTCTTAAGTCTGGGGTCAGAAGTCAGTGAAGTATGTCACTGGCTTGAGTCCTAGAAAGAAGTCAAGGGTGATATTTGCTGCTTGCCAGTGTTAATTATTCCCTGTGAAAACTTGCAGTCTGGTAAAAGTCATGAAACAACTTGTCTTACTACTTTATTGGATAGGTAGGAATTAATTGGGACTTGTCATAACTCATAGTACATAAGTCATATTAGAGACTCTTTGAAAGGGGTGCATATTGTAGTGCATTTTCAGCTATTTCTTCTACATTTCATGGACCAAATTTTCTATTAGTTTACATGGTTGTGGAAACTTTACATTATAAGTGAATATGCCTTAGTTTATATCAGCTAGAATCTGAAGTCTGACATGCTCACTGGCAGTGCTGCCTAATGCAGAAGTACCTAAGACACCCACAGTGAAAAAGATGTTACTGATGTGTTTAAAACTAAAATAATCCTGAAATTTAGGAACATAATATTTATTAGATTGTTTTATGCATTTTTGGTCATGCATTTGCTTAAAAATCACCGTGTACACTCCAGCTTCTGACCAGGGAGGCCACAGGCAGCTGTGCATCTGCCAGCCTCAGACTCCACATGCAGGGAGGTGTTGGTGATTGTTGTATATAGAGACAGGGTTTTTATCTGTTTTGATCTGTGATCCTGGTGGGTCTCTTCCAATTCAGCTGTGATTCTATGGCTTCTCTGTGGGATGTGAACCTGTGGCTGGGTGTCTGTCACCCCACATAGTCAGAGAGCAGCCACACAGCAACTGGATGCACAGATCCAAGAATCCTTGGCTTTGCATGGACACAGTTCAGACACAGAAGCATCATCTTCCAAATAGCAGCAATGGCATTAGTGCTCTCTGCAAACTCATGCTTCAAGTTTGTGTAGCTCAATCACCAGGGTATGTACGTCCCAAGAAATTGTTACTTGCATTTTTCCTATGGTTATTTCTATTTTCTGATCATTTATTCTCCTTCCAGCTGAGGAAGATGTCTCTGTAAAGCTAACCATTTTGAAGAACAGTTGACAGAGAGGTATCAAGCTGCAGATCACGCTGATCTCAATTCCACATTCCTGTGTTTTCAAATCAGATATAAAGAGCCACACGGAAACAGTCATTGCTATAGCGCAGAACTAAAGTAATTCAAAATTCACTTCCTAAGGACCCACAGACTTATGGCCTCACATGGGTTAACCTTGTGCTTTATTTAATTTTGTTATTTAGAAATTCAGATGCTAAGCAGATGTACTCATAAAAAAAACCAAAACAAACACACAAAACACAACCCAGCAATTTCCTATGAGAGCTGAGAAACTCGCACAACAAACATGATCTTCCTGAAGAATAACTAGAAGATTATTTTTGTACTATGTCCTATACTTCTCTCCCCATGACACATACTGTGACCTATGTAATGGAAACAGAGGTAGACTGCTGTCAGATGTCCATGAGAACAATGGGAAGGAGGTGAATGTACTAAGACAAACCCAAGCCCTCTGAAAATTTTTGAGAAGCAGCTTGCAATGATCTTTAAGTTAGTACATGCAGTGCCACTGTGGGAACAAAATGACAGTCTTTAGACTTCTGCATCCATTTTAAGCCTGTGAGACAGATTATCTGCCTAACCACCCCTCAGCATCACGTGCTCATCTGTCTCTGCACTCCCCACCAGCTCGTGTGGGGAGAACACAGGGAAAGGATCTGCAATACCAGCTCTTCCCACCACTCCACCCACAATGTCCTTGGGGATGAGAAAATAGCCACATGCTTTTGTAGTGAGGCTCTACTCCACAATTTCTTGCCCACAGACACCTCTTAGAGAATATTTGATCACTTCACGGCAATCTGTATTTTCCCACCATGCCAAGTCCTCACTCAAGTGCACACCCTGAGCAAGCACTGCTGAATATGTACTGCGTGCTTTGGGATTTTAGTGGTTTTGTATCCAGTTATTTGTCAAAGATGTGGTTCTCCCATTTTCACATTGAGTGCTTCACTCTGCGAGTACATAAGTTTATCCACAGAGGAGGTTGGAATACAAGCACCAGAGCTGTGCAAGAGAAAACAGTATGTTAAAAAATGGCTGGTGATAGCCATCATGGCTTCACTGAGTGATGGTCATGTCTGGAAAATTTGGTGCCCTTCTACAATAGAATTATAGCACTGATGGATGAGAGAGGGTCAACTTACATAATGTACATGAACTTGTGCAAATCATTTGGCACAGCATCTTCAAACTGGTTTTTAAACAGGAAAGCCGTGGGTTTGATGGACACTTGGTGGAGAAGAAGGTGTCTGGATGAATGCATTCAAAGAGCTGAGCTCAGCAGCTGTCATACTGAGTTCTCAGCTCTACATGTTGAAATTGGGACCATTGACCTGTGATGTTTCTTCCGGGTTAGTCCTGGGACCAGTGCTCTTAAACATCTTTGTTGGTGATGGGGACAAACCTATGCAATGAAGACAGGTTGAGAGAACTGGGGTTGCTCAGCTTGGAAAAGAGAAGTCTCCATGAAGACTTGGCAGCATCAGTCCAGTACCTAAACGGGGCCTAAAGGAAATCTGGAGAGGAACTTTTAAGACAGGCTTGGAGTGATAGGAGAAGGTGTAATGGCCTCAAATGAAAGGCAGTAGTTTAAATTAGGTAATAGGAAGAAGTTCTTTACTGTGCAGCTGGAGAGGCAATGTAGAGTTTTGCTGGAGCAGTTGTGGATGCCTCATCCCTGGAAGTGTTTAAGGTCAGGTTGGATGGGGTTTTGAACAACCAGGTCTAGTGGAAGATGTCCCCAGCCATGGTGGGAGGCAGGTGTCATCTGTCTTCCAACTTTAGCCAGTCTTTGATATGATTCTATGATGAAAAGTATTGCATAATGATGAATAAATATCTTATGCCATCTAGAAATCCAGTCCTTGCCACTTACTTAATTAGGCTCCATAATTATAACTGAAAGTGTCCCAAGAGCATGAGATTACAAAATTAAGCCACTATTTTTGAAATATCATAGCCCTAAGCACAGTGAGGCCAAGCTGAGGAAAATGTTGCCGGTATCAATTTCACATGGTAATCTCATACTATATAACTGGACTAAAAGTTAAAATCATTTTTCAGAAGTGTAGATGCGGACACTTGTAGCTAGCAAAACTTTTGGTTATCTAAATTTTAAAATTAAAAAACCTAGTTTATCAGGATTTTTACATCGTAGTTACATCATATACATCATATTGGAAATTACTACATAATTTCCAATTTATTTTTGTGTCATTATAAGCAATAACCCTATAGAATTATATCAATCAAATAGCAGTTGATCATATTCAGATGTGTGATATACCAGGAGAAGATGATTGTGTTCATGCTTTCCATCACCCCCAAACACTTTTTGTTGCTACTTCTTGACACAAAGCAGCTGAAGCTGCATGTGTTTTGCCCTGAATAATAGAATTAATGATAACTAAGATATCACTGATTGCTCTGATTGCATGATGATAGATGTGTTATCTGAAGAAGCCAACATCTATCTACAACTGTACATGCCAGAGTGGTGTGTGAGGGTGGATGAAGAAGACAGACATTCTTCTCTAAACCCAGTCACCCTCAGATAACCTTTCTTTGGCAAGAGGTTCTGCTTTTTGTGTTGCTGCTGCTGCTGACAATCAGTTAAGCCCCCAAATAGATCTTGTCTGAACCTCTGCATCCTTTGTCTGGTAAGATTATTTTCTGGTGCTTTACACAAAAAAGTACCCACTGAAGAGGCACAGCATCAGTGTGTTCAAGAGAGAGTAAGAGAGGATGAAGGCGTACTCAGAGCTTTAAAAAGTCTCTTTTTAATAGAAATCAAGTTCCCAAAGAAAGAAAACCCATTGTATTTATTTGGAAGATTGTGCAGAATAGTAGTATTTCCAAACTAAATAGATTACATTTACAACATAATAAAATGTCAAGTACCACGCAGCTCTGGTCTCAGAGGGTTTCCCAGCAGGAGCTCTCAGCCACATTGAATTAATGCCAAATTGCTGCATTACTCTTCTGCCTCCATCTGATAGGGAGAGATCAGCCTTTTTGTCCTAGACCTCTAATTCTGGCAGCTACCCTCTACCTTTCTCATCGCTGTCATCTGTCAGAACTTTCAGAGATGGCCCAACAAATTCCTGTGATATTTCTGGACCAGCAACCATAAAAGCACAGGTTCCAGTAGGCTATTGATGGAATTTAAGAGGCAGATCTTTAGAAATCCATGGGAAAAAACAAAACCAAACCAGGAGGAGCAGCAAAATGCCTTCTTTTCCAATAAAATTGTAAACACTTTTTTTTGTTTGGAAAATCTTGAAGACCAGCTGTTTAGTGCAACTCTCCTCTACAGCAAGTTTGGATCATCTCGTTCTCCACTTACACTCCAAGGGTCAAAGCCACAGAAGACTATTATAAAACACTCACTTGTTTCAACAGTAACCAACCATTTTACAGAACAAAATAGAAATTGTAAGAGCAGCTTAAACTTTTTAAATGTGAAACAGAGGAGTTACTTTCCCACAGACTGTCCACAGAGCTTCTCTTCTGGTGGAGAAATGGGCCAGGAACTTTGTCTCTCAAGAAGTGCCGGGAAAAAAATCTGCCTGTTTCTTGACTCTTGCATCCAGAATTCTAGACAGTAATGCTTCTGCTGAAGGTAGATATTACAGAAAATGAATTAGAGTTTTCCTGGATAGTCCACACTGTAATAACCCAGAATGATAACCTCAGTCATTTCACAGCCTCATATACACAGATGCACCAGATGTTAAAAACACAGATGTTAAAAAATAACAACCCAAAACAACTTCAAGAAGGCCCAAGAACCAAGTTTTGTTGGTTTTTAAAACTTTTATCTGGAGGTGGCTAGACAGTGAAATGTATGTTTGAGAGAGTAAACCTTAGATTTCTGTTCTACCTGAATTTGAACCATACACTTCTGACTTAATGGATTAGCAGAATATTTCATTTTTAAATAATTGCAGTTTGTTTGTTATGTTACACAAATTAGGTTTTTCTTTTTGCATTTGTTCTTCTAACACATTTTGTACATTCATTATTTATCTTTTCTCCCCCTTCATCTTCTCCCATACTTTTTTCTCACAAATCAGTCTCTCTTGCAGCCATAGATTTCTCTCAACACTTTTATCTGTATTATGTAGTTATATGTAGTCAAAAGTCATACTTCTCCACTTTTTATTACTTTTATTACTTTTATTATGGTTTTGCTTGTTGTTTTCACCTTTGTTAGCCACAATTTCTTTTACTCTTCTTTTTCTTCTCTCTCCATAGCCTCATTTTATCCCTTCTCCATTTTTCTGTAATCAGAAGGTGAAAGATGAGCATTACAGGCTGACATTTAAGACCATAAGTCATGGCACTTTAGATCAAATTTATATTTTACATTCTTAAACTTTTACCACTAGCATTGCCAAAAATCTTGAATTGCTAAGTATTATTGTAATTAGTACAATAATTTTAACATGTGAAACCAACCTAACTAGTGTTACAATATTTGCTGGAACTTGTGGAAAGTCTGAAATACTGGTCTGGAAGATTTTCTTTTGTGCCTTGTCTTGCCTCCTCATCCGCTTGCATGAAGATGAAGAGAAATAATGCTGCTTTTTTCTCATAGAGAACTTTGGAAAATGTTTGCTTTATGTTAGTCTGTCTTGGTGAGAGATCAATACCACTGTTCTTGTATATGTGGGTCTGTTGTGTCTGATCAGGCCCTTATTGTGTTTGATGGAAGGTTGCCTTACTTCAGTTCTGTTCAGCTTTTTTCCCTGCTGACCAAACCAATGCAGCTCGTCTCTACCTTCCTTTCTCCATGTTATCTGTCAGAGGCACACATGTGTGCCTGATCTAAGAAAATGGCCATCCTTCCTATCAGAGGCAAGGAGAGGACCTAGGAGGCAGGCAGAAAAGTCAGGTCAGAGGAAGGTGGTCAGAGAGAGGTTTTGGTATGAATGCAAGACAGGTGCTTAAACACGTGTATTAAATAGATATTTAGTAGACAGTGTATGGTGCTCCGATATTAACAACCACTGCTACTACATTTTGTAGAGGTAGATTTTCTGGACCATTACCTTTTCTTATCTCTCAGTCCAGGCCTTACACAAGTCTGTGAAAAAATAAAAGGAATGAAACCATCTCTTTGGAGGCCACAGAATGGGAGATGATGGAAGTTTAGGTTTGGTTTGGAGACATAGCCACAGCTGCCAGAGTCAGGATCACTGGGGACTTTTTCTCTGGTTGTTGCCTTTTCACATGGGAGAGACAACGAATGCCCTGTATTCCTTTCCCCAACAGTGGATTCTTGGGTGTGCTTAGTCCTAGCTGCCTCAGTTCAGCAGGCTGGAGCTCAGGGGCATCTCTGTGCGTTGTAGGAGTAACCGGTGCTTCTGTAACTTACTTTATTGTGATGAATTAGGGAGTTAGCAGATTAATTTTTTCCTAGTTGTGCCCTGTGTACTAATAGCAGTGTGGTGACATGTCAGTGAGGATGCTTCATCATGATGTAATTAGTGCACATACTAGCCCTTCAGACCGGCAGCCAGCTGTGACTCATTAGGATCTCTGCCGAAGGCTGCATTTCATTTATGTCCAGCCCTTCATATCTGATCAGCTCATCCTTGTGAAAATAAACCCCAGTGGCACGGACAGGTAGGACATATGGGGTTTCCAGACCAGCCAGAAATAGCAGCCAAATGTCCCTTTATAGGTACACAGTCCCTGATATCTGTGATATGAGTTATCCCCTGAAACAGAAGCTTTCCACTGATGCTCCTGTAATGGTCACTGGGCTGTCTCTCCTGCAATTATTTTCTTGTGAGGAGGAGAGCACTGACCCTTTGTCCTAATGTTTTTTTCTGTTCCAATGCCTGTTCTGGAAAAGACTATGTCCTGCTTTTTGTTCTCCTCTGCTGAGTGCGACCTCCATGTGGGCAGCTACAGAGAGACAAGGTGCAGTTTACAATGATCACCTGCAGTCATCAAGACCCCAGAGAAGGCCAAGGCAAGGGCAAACCCTTGCTTTCTGGTTTTCATACGCATATGCTTACTCTGTGAGAGGTTGTAATGGGAACTGTAAGCTGTGTGATCTTAAAACCTGCCCTAAATTCTCTGATGATCACCCACAGGCACAATGACCGGCAACCCTCAGAGCTGGGGCAATGGCTTCCCTAGACAAGGGTGTGCAAAAAAGCTCATCATTCCAAACCACTCCAACTGCTAGGTGCCAGGTGTTTTCAGTGGGATCTGCATGCAAGGGGATTTCCTCGCACAGTTGTGGCTCTGTAACTGCACTCTGAGGGTTTAAAGAGGATTTGATTTTTTGTTGGAATTTCTCCAGCTGAGTCCAGTAATTGAGATATTCCTTTGGCTACAGTAGGGCACACTACAGAGTATCATTAGGTTTATTCTTGAGTTGGAAATCTAGGAAAATGAGCTGTTTTGGCAAACCACCAATGTAAACAAATATCACCGTATGCAGCAGATAAAGCCAGACAATCAAATCCCTTCCAGGGAAATAGAAGAAATATATAGGAAACTGCTCCTATCTCTTTAATAGACTCTTTAATAGACATAATTTAAAAATTATTCCCTCAAGCTGCATATGGACAACTTTCAATCCACTGTTAATCTCTTTAGAGTGTGTTTGGTATCCTGGTACAGGAAGTAATAACCATAAAGAAAACAAATGCCTTAATTAAACAAGCACAAGAGAAGAGGCAAGGGTGATGTCATAATACTGCATTCAAGGGCACTAGAAATATTAATGAAGCAATAGTCACTAACAAGTAGTTTTAAGACGTGGCAACAACACACATGTAATCAGCCACTGTTTCTACTGAAAAAACTCCCACATTAAAAGATAACACTGCAAAGTTCCCTGGGGTAAACATAGTGCCAGATATCTTAGTTGAATAGTGTTGTGGTTAAGGGTCAAGGACATAAAAGGGACATGAGAGAAATTCTTCCGTCTGCATGAGAAAGTGCAAAAGAAAAGGCATGAAGAATTTCCAGGAGAGTGAATTCCTGACTGCTGCACCTAGCTGTGCTGTGCTACTCCTCCACAGGAACATGAACAGGGGACCAGAGGATAACATATTCATTTGGGTGTGTTATACGCTATGTCATACCTTAATGCATACTGCACCTATGATTTGAGACACACAGATCCTCTGAGCTCAGCCCGAGGTAAGTGATAAATATGTCCTTCTGACTCAACATATCCCCAGTTGTAGGCCACCCATCAGTTTATGACCAGCTAAGAAACTGTATGGAAAAAGTCAAGAAAAATGAGAAGAAAAACAGGGCTATGGAAGGAAGAGTCTGCCACGTCCTAGATGGCATTTGCTCAGGCTATGACCTTTGGCAGAGCATCTGGGTCTTGTGCTGGTCATGTTTCACAGGCTAACTCTGTTGTGGATGGACCTGTTTCTGTGCAAGTGACTGAAGCAACTTAAGACCACGGGTTTTTTTTCCCCACACTGTGTAGAGATAAAGTACTTACTATGGTTTTTCCATAGCTAATTGTGAGGGGGTTAGGGAAACAGTGATTTCTTGGAGCATAAACTGGAAGTACCTCAGCAGCATCCAATCTTTGCAGGAGGCATCACAGTGACTGGCAAGTCCCTCCCTTCACATGTGGGAGGACATGAAGCATCACTTCCTTGGGCTGTGAGAGCCGTGATTGCCTTACAGGTGCCCTCCACCTTTCCCTCCTTGGTCTCAAGGTTTCAAATCTGCATTAGCCTGAAAACCTCACAGGTAAAACCTGAAGTTTTTATTGGCTATGGTGCTTGCCTCATTGTGCAAGTGCAGCAGAAGTGTTTCAGTGAATTCAAACTCTTCCTCTGTATGAAGGGAAGTAGAAAATAATGTAAAAAAGAGGATCTTTTTGATGATGTGATAAATCTCTCTGTTCCTTTTGAATCAATGAGAAGCATAAAAAAAATGTTGAAGGAAAAGTTAAAGCTCACTCTATTTCTACATCTTTTGGCTACTATTTTCTATTGTAACTTAGCTCCATGTGTCAAAATGAAAGAATATTTATTCTTATAGTTTTTACCTTTAATGGAAACAAGGCTTGGAGAACCATGTCTGTAAATCAAAATTGTATCACACTATATTTAGACATACAGTCTGTATTTCTCCCATTGCAATATGTAAAGTTCACAATTTGTTGTTGCTGTTGTTGTTGTTGTTGTCTGTGCCTGTTGGCAGGTCAAAAAGCTCTGATAAAATGTGTATGCAAGCAATTTCTTTTCAATTCAGACCACATTAGCCACTAGCACACAGCAGATAACTATTTGGAAATGTATGATTTGTAAACAGCTTTAGAGACAACATATACCAGACTGTAGTATATGACTGGCCATTTTCTTCTTGCTAAATGATACAGTTCTGAACTCATCTTCTCTACTTAAAGCGGGAATTATAGTGTGTACTTGAACTGTCTCAGTGGCTGGTGTAGTGTTGGAGGAAAAAGACGAGATCATTTGAATTACCCATTTAATTCTCTGTCTTCAGTAGAGGTTTGGTCTAACTTTTTGTTACTTGATGTACTTCAAAATAATTTTGTTTTTACATAATATATTTCTCCTAAAAAGATAGTTACAAATACTGAAGGCAAAAATAAATAAATAAATGAATAAATAAATAAATAAATAAATAAATAAATAAATAAATAAATATGCAGGCCATTATTTCAAAATATGAAGGAAAAGCTTCATTTTTACGCACTCAGACAGAGGTCTTACTATCACAGAAATATCATCATCAAGAAAATCACAATCCTGGGAAATGCCATGACTGTTTCCGCTTTGATTTTTTTTTTTTTTTTCCTAATAGAATATCAGTCAGTGTTTTGATAACATCACTTTTTTATTTTGAAAGAAAATTTAGGTCAAATTTTCATTAGCAGCACAGAGCATTTCGAGTTCACATATAGGTCAGACATACTATCACAGGAATTTACTCCCTGCATAAGTGTGTCCTTGTGTATATGTGTGTCCTTATGCATATGAGAATTGTTGGGAGATGTGTTGTACAGTTTATTCTTGGCTTCAGGGCTGTAATGCAAGGCTTTAATTTCTTCTGTGCTGAATAAATTGACAAGCAGTACAAGTACAAGCAGTACTGCACTGGACTAAACTGGAGCCAGTTACTGCTCCAAAGCAGAGATAGATCATTTTGAGCAGAGAAAACACTGCATGATATCTTCTGTGTTTCTGCATGTAGATGATAAAAAAACTCAATAATAACTGTTAGAATATAAACGGGGGGGGGGGGGGGGGGGGGGGGGGGGCGGGCAGGGGGGAGAGAAGCTAAAAAACCAGATATCTTGTCACAAGTAAGTGTTAGGAGCTTTACTTTATCAGCAGTCCAAGAGCCTCCCAGAGATGTCATATAGATGTAAAAGAAAACCAAACAGGGAAATTCCAGGTCACATTTACACCATCCCAGACTTACTCTGACATCCATTAAAAAAAAAAAAGAAAGAGATGTGTCTCTGTGTAGATATGCAAGGCAAAATATGACTGTTACAGCATTTGCTAGGGTGTGAGATTTTTTACATCCTAGTAGAGGAAGAAATATAAGCTCTTAAATATGAAGGTCCCTGGCAGTGGTTCCACATTCTCACCTCAAAATATAAATAGAGATAATTTAAAGTAATTTTCAGAAAAGATGCAGGTCCTAAAATGGTTAAAGGCTGCCATACTGTGAGGTGATAAACCAGGTAACCACACAGGTGTCCTGGGTCACAATGTAAGATGTGCCCGAAGTATGTATTCCATCACCATCTACATGAGCTGTTGAAACTAGGTTGGGCAGTGTTTCCCTTGCCCCCTGCCTCCAGACTATCTTCTGTTAATGGCCCATCAATGCCCTGCTGCATGACTCATAGAGAACTCCCTCCAGGAGCTATCTCTGTTTAATGGGCAATCAAGGACCCATTGCAGGACTGATAAAATGATATCAGCCCATGGTGAGATGCTCCGCCCAGAGGGAGGAGCCAAGCATTCCCACCTGGATATAATCTAGGATTTGGAACAGCACAGGCAGACTTGCCCACTGGATTCCCAGAGGACAAGAGCTACAGACTTTTCTGCAGGAACACTGCTTCAACAAGACCACTTCATCTGGACTGCTACCACCATGATTTGAGGTTGTATTCTGACTCTGTCAGTGATCTTTTGTACTATTGCATGTGTTTTATTTTATTTTATTTTACCTTTTTTCCCTCTCCTATTAAATTGGTTTTTTTCTGACTTGGAGTCTCTTGCTGGTTTTGCCAGCACAACAGGATACTGGATATTAAGATTGTCCTCCAGCCTATTGCTCTGTGTGTCTATCCCACATGATGTAGAAAACTTGGGCTTGTGTCGTATGTCTTTACAACACAGTACAAAGTCTCATAGGAATGTACACACATCATGACAGGGAATAAAAAAGGATTTTGGTATCTGTTTGTATGCCACAATCATTTGAATAGCTGGCATCACTGTGAGCAGTCAGAAAACAAGTGTTTGTGAAAAGCACAGCAAAACTGAGACTGCTCGACTAACTGGTATAATGGATGAGGACCTGCTCTGCATCATTTCTGTCCCCAAAACAAAACTGTTAGTCTCCTCTCCAGGAATATTCTGTCACTAGACAGCCTTTACCTGTGTGCTCAAATCCAATCCATACCTATGCCTAAAGATTTGCACTCAAATTGCTATACTACAAAGGTCTGGCAGAATCCTCCTTCTGTGCTGAGGACAGGCATGAAATGGGTTCTTGGGGTGCAACATCAGGCATTGTCATTATTTCACCAGAAGCTCTGCTTTAATTTTTACTGACAGCGAGGTTTGCCACAGAAGAAACGAGCATTTCTTTAGAGTTCCAGCACA
>JAKJHU010002156.1:0-47711 GCA_022316685.1 Progne subis subis | reverse complement strand
TTCTTGAACAAGGTGGGTGAATTTTTGAACCTCTGCAGAAGCACTGTCCACATGAGCTGAGTTTTCCCATTCAAATGCAAAAATTTTCTGTCTGGCTTCATGGAGAGGGAAGCAAAAGAAGGCATCCTTTAAATCTAGAATGGTAAACCAAGTTAACTCTGGTGTTAAACACATTAACAAGGTGTATGGCTTTGCCACTACGGGGTAAAGATCCTCAGTTATCTTGTTGACAGCTCGTAAATCCTGTACGACTCGATATGACCCATCAGGTTTTTGGAGAGGTAGCAGCTTTGACATCGGACTGACATGCCTTTAGCAACCCCAGCTGTAAGGAGTTTTCAATTATCAGGTTAATTCTTTCCCTATTCTCTTTTCCCAGGGTATACTCTTTGATTCTAACTAGTTGTTTCCCATCCTTAGGTTTGAATTGTATTGGGGGTGCATTTTTTCCTCTCCCTGGTGTATTGGAAGCTGTAAGAGTCTGTCTGAAGTTTCCCTCATTTGCCTCACGATCGTCATAAGGACCCCGAGGACCCCACTGCAGTTCTGGCCTGCTCGAGGTGGATGCTTGCCAATCGTCTGTAGGCGCATTTTCCTGTGTCACCACGCCACAGTACACGGGCTTTGAGCAGTGTAATGGTAGATCTGTACCCGAAGATTACACCTGCTTCACGGTCCCTGCTTCACGACAATAGCCGATGAATTTCCCCACCTCTTGGCCAAGGGAACTTTCTGGGGTAACTTTGGTGGTCCCTCACAGAAAATCCTTCATCTGCTCTGCAACCACCAAGACAGACAGAGATCAAAACCCCTTGCAAGGACTGAGATTGAGACCCCTATATGAAGCCCCTCTCAAGGACTGAGACATCAGACCCCGACAACCCCAATACTGGGGGTGGGGGCTGACTCAACCAAAGCGAGATGTTTGCCTGGAGGCGTGATCGTTGGACCAAGAAGACAATGGCCCTCGCTTACTGCTAAGAACATGAACTACCTGTTCCCCCTCCGGAGCTTCAACACTTTTACCTGTTCCCCCTGTGACTGAGGACTATAATAAAAACCCCTGAGTTAACCAGAGATTTGGAGAGCGCCTCTCCCCGACATGACAGGCGGACCCATTGACCGGAGCACGAGGACTCCGTCTCCACGTTTGGTAGCTATATCCCCCTTTCCTCTCTCTCTCTCTCTCTCTCTCTCCCACTCTTAATCCTTCTATCGCATTTTGCTATGGTCAATCAATAAAAGGTGCATTTGTTTTAATGCTGAAATCCCCTCTGTGTTGTGTTTTGCACTCTGAGATCAGAAAACGAACCATCACGACCCCCGCTCGTCCGAGCGGATCGTGACACCAGGGTCCCAAGTTTGTCCCAGTATCCCCCAGTTTTCACTCACAGTACCCCCAGTATGTCTCAGTATGTCCCAGTATCACTCCCAGTATGTCCCAGTGTCTCCCACAGCATTCCTAATGTCTCCCAGTATGTCCCATTCCTCCCCAGTGTTTCCAAGGAACTTTGAACTACTCACAGTTGCTGTGGCACCCAAACCCAGCAGTGGGGTCAGTGCAGTGTCCATGGCCACAGCCCCTTGCAGACCTCCTGAGGAGTGACCCTGGATCAATATCAATCACAGAATGCTGCAATCACCTCTCCTCTAGAGATAAAAAACATACCCTTTATAACAGGAATGTGTATTTCTTAGAAACTCTTTCAAATCTTTCTCCATAACTGTTGTAGAAAACATTCCTAATGAGCTGCACCAGACCAGAGGGAAATCAAGGCACAGCCATGGTTTGTCAGGACTTGCTTGATCCCAAGGAGCCCCGTGGTGCATTTGGTGCTGAGCCCTCAGGGCCTGAGAGGAGATTGCACAAACCTTTCCAGCAGTCCAAGTCACAGGGAAAACCCAAAGTGTCTCACAGCATTCATGGGTCCCACTGAGGTCCATCCCCAACACAGGCTCCTCATGGACTCCTTGGAGGAGAGAATTGGAGGCCATGATTGCCTAAAAACCTCTCAGAGACTCAGTGTGGAAAGGAAAACCCAAAGTACCTTAAAAACCCTTGAGTATCTCAGAGCATGAATGAGCCCCACTGAGTGTCAATACAATGCCTCTCTAGGGACTCATTAAATATTGGATAATTGGAGGCCATGACTGCACAAACCTCTCAGGGATTCAGTGTCAAAAAGTAGTACTTGAATGACTCTTGAGTACTTTGAGGCATTAATGAGCCCCACTGAGTGTTGTTACTGACAAAACATCTCCAGGGACTAATTACAGCAGATAATTGGAGGCCATGATTGCACAAACCCCTCAGAGACTCCCAGGCCAAAGCAAAACCCAAAGTCCTTTGGAAAACCTGCAGTCCCTGGGAGCATTCAGGAGCCCCCCAGGGCCATTCCTGCCCAAGGCTCCCCAGGGACTGGTCCCAGCAGATCCCTGAGGCCACTGGGATGTGGGGGGATGCTGAGGGCAGCACAAGGGGCTGACAGTGCCCAGCCTTGCGGGCTGTGCCAGGAGGCCCCAGGGCCTCAGGACAAGGTGTCTCCTCACAGCCCTTGGTGGCACAGACCCTGCTGTGCCCCAGGGCACCAAGACTTGGCTTCTCCTGGCCACTGCCAGCGCTGCCAGGGCCCTTGGCCATGTCCAGCACAGCTTGTCCTGCGCTGTCCCACAGCTGCTGCTGTGTCCCAGCAGGCTGCACACTCCCATCTCGCTGCCCCCTGGCTCTGCCCTGCATTTCCCTTTCTCTTCTCCCTCATATCCTGGGATGGAACGTGGGAGAATGGGTCAAAGCTGTACCAGGGATGGTTTAGACTGCACAGGAGAAAGTGTTTCTTTCCTGAGAGGGTGCTCAAACACTGCACAGGCTCCCTGGAGAGGTGGTTGATGCCCAAGGCTGTCAGTGTTGAAGAGACATTTGGACAGTGCCCTTAACGACTGCTTTCACTTTTGGTCAGCCCTGGAGGGCTCAGGCACTTGGACCAGACCATCATCCTGCTGAACTGCAGATCATTCCCAACGGGACTATCCTGGTCTGGTCTATCCCATTCCATAGTCATACCTGTACATGGATCCCTGCAGCAGCTGTGCTCAGACACTCACCTGCTCAGCAGCTTTCCCTGGATTCCAGTCTCACCAGCTGAGGCATTTGGACATCTGATGCCCAAGGCCACAGCCCCATTCCAGGTGCTGGTGCTTTTGTACTGCCAACAACATTCTCCTTGGTTCTGCAGTGTCACAAGGGACCCTTTGATCCATGAGGTTCTGTAGTGTCACCGTGGTCTCTTTGGTTCCACAAGGCCTCGCTGTGCCACAGTGGCCCTTGGTTCCATGAGGTTCTGTGCTGTCAACAGGAATCTCCTTGGTTCTGTAGTGTCATAATGGACCCTTGGTTCCATGAAGTGCCTGGCCTCTCACAGCCTCTCAGAGACCCTTGTCCCCCTCATGGCCCCTCAGTGCCCCTCACAGTCCCTTCACAGCCATGAGTAAAGAAAGGCTGAAATGGAGCCTTTCCCCAGCGTTCCCCTCGGGGTTCATTGCGGCTGAAGCTGTGTGCTGGCGCTGGCCCCAGCGCGAACATCCCTGCAGCCGCCCAGGCCTTTGCTGTCCCCCCGTGTCCATTCCCTGTGCCCGAGTCCCGCCCGGCTCTGGCAGCAGCAGGAGCCGCAGCGCAGCGGGCGCCGGCCCGGCCCAGCCGGGGCTCCCGGGCAGGAGCAGCAGCAGCGCCGGCCCCTTCCCACCTGCTCCTGCCTCGGCTTCCCAGGGGATTTTCCAGCTGAATTCTGGAGTAGAGCGACAATCACCCACAAACAGCCCTGATTCCTCAGGGCCCGGCTGTGCTGCCCTGAGCCAGCCTCCAGAGAAAGAAAGGATCGGGTTCCAGCGCTGTTTTCAGCACTGTTTTACTCACCCTGAGGTGACAGCAGGAGGCTGCTGCTGCCTTTGCCTTGGGAATTGTAGATCATGGCTGCTCTTGCCCCTCTTTGGTTGCAATTGAATTTTATCTTTAAAACTGCAATTGCCTCTTTTGGTTGGTGCTACTGACAGTGTTTTCATGATGGGGAACTCAGACACTTTTTTTCAGGCATCTTGATTAACAGATCTCAAAATACTCACCAGTCCCTGAGCACTAAGTCAAGGAGAATTAAATCCACACAGGCCACATTTGCAGCACTCAAACACAGCCCTGTTGCTGGTGCTGCTGAAATAGAATTGAGAGAGGCCGTCCAGAAATTGCCTCTGGAGTGTCAAAAAAAATGAAAAAATCCATCAGAAGAAAGAAAAACCATAACTTCTCAACTCAATTCATTGTGCAAGGAATGGCAAGATTTGTCTTTACAAATAAGTTCTGGGTCTGCTGGTAGATAAAACTAGCACTGAGAGATAAGAGAAACAATGGGAAGGATTCTACTGATTGATGAATGGAAAAGAAAAATTTGCCTTTACAGACAAACGGTAGGTGTGTTTTAAATGAAATTGAATACTGAAAGATGAAAGTATCAATGGGGAAAACCCATAAATCCCATAAGAATTAAAAACTAAGGGGGTTATACATTCAAAGGGGAATCTGACATCTTAGGAATTTTGGGAAGTCTGTACCTCTCAAGTACCTCAGCCAATGGAGAAAGAGAGAAGGAATTGTGGCAGGGAAATTAGGATAAAAAGGAGGCTGTGTCCTCTGAAAATTTGAGAGACCCCAGGGGAAATGCCCCTGGCCTCTCACTTTATTCAAATAAAGTAAAAGGATTCATCTGTCTCCTTTTTGGACATAAACCTCTGGTGTTCGTGCATTAAGTTTCCTAACAATCGTTTCTTCTGAGCAGCAGCACAAAGTGGAGATGCCCAGAGGTATTTCCAGCTGCTGCTGATCCCAGTTGAGCCCAGCCTGCTGCCCAGTCCCAGCAGAACCTGAGCCCAGCCCGGGGAGCTCCCGCAGTGTCGGGAGCTCAGCGCACGCGGGGCCAGGCCCAGAGCCCCGGGCACGGCCGCCGATTGCGGGGCAGCGGCACAGGCGGAATGTCCTGCGGCCCAAACCTCCTGCTCCTGACACACAGCGCCCATCCTTCTCCCCCTCCTCCTCCTCCTCCTCTCCCAGCACAGCACAAATTCCAGCTCAGAGGAGGCTTCCCAAGACAGGGCTCAGGCTCTTTTCAGCCTGAGTGTCCTGCAGAGGAACAGGGCATCTTTCAGGCAGTTCCACAAGCTCAGGTTCTATTTCATGGGAAATCTGAGATGCAAATGGCCTTGTTAGGAAGGACAAAAGCAGAGGGAATGGATTGGAAATGATTTGGACAAAATGACCCTTCTTACAGACCAAGTTCACCAAGTCATTCCCTGCATTTCTCCTTTCAGATTCTTTCTGTCATCTGCTCTGAGAGCTTGTTCTGCTGCTTCCAATGAACTGATTGTACTCTTGATTTATATCAGTGCATGATGTAGAACATATAAACTGAACACAGAAACAAATTCCCTCTTTCAGCCCATTTTCATGTTCTGGATCACTTTGAAGATGTCCATGGGGTGTTGAATGATTATCACACAACTCTCCACTTCTGGCTGCAGGCTCTGGAGATTCTTTCTCTGCATTCAGCCAGGCTTGTACTCCTCTACAATTGACAGAATCATGGAATCACTATGTTGGAAGAGATCTTCAAGATCATCGAGTCCAATCCTTGCCCTAACACCTCAACAAAACCATGGCCGAGTGTAACATCCAAACTTTTTCAAACACCTGCAGGGATGGTGATGCCACCACCTCCCCAGGCAGATCATTCCTATTTATATCACACCTTTTTCCTAATATCCAACCTGTATTTCCCTTGACAGCTTCAGACTGTGTCCTCTCATTTTGTCAGTTGCTGCCTGGAGAAAGAGACCAACCCCCACCTGACTACAACCACCCTTCAGGAAGTTGTAGAGAGTGAAAGGTCACCTCTGAGTCTCCTCTTCTCCAGGAACCAACAAGAGCTCCCTCAGCTGTTCCTCACAGGACTTGTGTTCCAAGTCCTTCACCAGCCTTGTTGCCCTCCTCTGGATGCACTCAAGCGTCTCAACGTCCTTCCTAAACTGAGGGGCCAGAACTGGACACAGCTCCAGGTGTGGCCTCACCAGTGGAGTACAGGGGAAGAATGACCTCCCTGCTCCTGCTGGCCACACCATTCCTGATCCAGGCCAGGTGCCATTGGCCTTCTTGGCCACCTGGGCACACTGCTGGCTCATGTCCAGCCTGCTGTCCATCAGTGGAACAGGTCCCTTTCTGCCTGGGCACTGTCCAGCACCGTCCCCAGACTACAACATTGCAGGGGGTTATTGTGCCCAAAATGCAGGACTCAGCACTTGGACTTATTAAATTCATCTTATTGGACTCTGCCCACCCATCCAACTGTTCCAGGTCTCAGTGCAGAGCCCTCCTACCTTCCAACAGATCTACACATGCTCCCAGCTTGGTGTCATCTGCAAATTTGCTAAAAAGACTCATTACCTCATCCATGTCATCAATAAAAATCCTGAACAGAGCTGGCCCCAGCACAGACCCCTGAGGAACACCACTGGTGACTGGCTGCCAGCTGCATGCAGCACCGTTCCCCACCACTCTCTGGGCCCGGCCATGCAGCCAGTTCTTAACCCAGCAAAGAGTGCTCCTGTCCAAGCCGTGGGCTGCCAGCTTTTCCAGGAGTGTGCTGTGGGAGACAGTGTCAAAGGCCTTGCTGAAGTCCAAATACACAACATCCACAGCATTCCCACATCCACCAGGTGGGTCACCTGGTCATAAAAGGAGAGCAGGCTGGTCAAACACGACCTACCCCTCCTAAACCCATGCTGGCTGGGTCTGATACCCTGGCCATCCTGTAGGTGCTGTGTGATGACACTCAATATAAACTGCTCCATGACCTTACCGGGTACTGAGGTCAGGCTAACTGGCCTCTAATTACCAGGATCCTCCTTCCCACCCTTCTTGTGAATGGTGTCACATTGGCCAGCTTCCAGTCACCTGGAACCTCACCAGTGAGCCAGGGCTGTTGGTAAATGATGGAGAGCAGCTTTGCAGGCTCATCTGCCAGCTCCCTCATCACCTTGGGATGGATCCCATCTGGGCCCATAGATTTCTGAACATCCAAGCATCTCAGCAGTTCTCTGACTGCCTCCTCCTGGATAACAGGGGGACCATTCTGCTCCCTGACACCATCTACCAGCCCAGGAGGGCAGTTGTTCTGGGACAAGCTGTCTTCCCACTAAAGACTGAGGAAAAGAAGGCATCAAGCACTTCTGCCTTCTCCTCATCTGCAGTTACTGAGTTCCCTCCACATCCAGCAGAGAACAAAGGTTGGTCTTACCCTTCCTTTGCCTCTAATATATTTGTAAAAACATTTTTTATTATCCTTTACAAAAGCTGTCAAATTAAGTTTGAACTGAGCTTTGGCCACCCTACTGTTTTTCCTACATGCCCTAGCAACTCTCTTAAATACCTCCTGAGAGACCTGACCCTCCTTCCAAAGATGGTACATCCTCTTTTTATTCCTAAGTCTTTCAAAACCCTGTTGCCCATCCAGGATGGACGTTTGCCTCGTCAGCTCATCTTTCAGCACACAGTCTGTTCCTCTGCCCTCAAGATCTCTGCTTTGAAGCACCCACCCTTCCTGGACTTCATTGTTTTTAAGGGCTGTTTCCCAAGGAACTCTCTGAATAAGTCTCCTAAATAGGCCAAAGTCTGCCCTCCTGAAGTTTAGTGTAAAAGTCTTATTGATGTTCCTCCTGATTTCACCAAATATAGAACTCTCTCATTTCTTGATCACTCTGTCCCAAGCATCCTCCAACCACCACATCTCCCACCTGTCCTTCTCTATTTGCAAACAACAGGTCTAACATAGTCCATCCCCTGGTGGGCTCACACCAGCTGTGACAACAGGTTGTTCTCCATACACTCCAAAACCTTCCTGGACTGCCTCTTTGCTGCTGTATGGAGATCCCAGCAGATGTCTGGCAGGTTAAAGTCACCTACAAGAACAGGGGCTGGTGATCCTGAAACATTCTCCAGCTGCTTATAGAATAAGTTGTCCAGCTCTTCTTCTTCCTGCTTGGGTGGACGATAACAGACTCCCAGTAGGTACCACCGGTACCCTGTCCTGTTTTCTTAGGGGAGAACAGTAACAATGAAAACCTTACCAATGGCACAACTCCCCAGTCCACAAGGAAAAGAAAGAACAAGTTGTCAGGTTTATTAAATATTTGTCCTGCTTTGCTGCAAGACTCCTGCTGCATGCACAGTGTGGAAAGCCAAGGGAAGCTGCCGGTGGCACATCTTGTGCCAGAAGCTCCACCCTGTTCTGCAGGAAGTTTCGGAAAGAGCAAACGGGATTGTGGAGCAGATTCTGGGAAACTGAAAGAGTTTTAAGAAATGAAATGAAAATGGAAAGAAACATTCCAAGATGTTTTTCTCTATTTATTTCTATGCTCCCCTTTTCCATCTTGCACTACTTCTCCATCCCATCAATTCCAAATGGATCTCACCTCGAAGATCCATGAGTTGGCAAATTTCAGACACTGTAAAATACCATGAGCTACATGCAGTTTGCCTTCCCCTGTTTTTCTTGGAAAGCAATGCTGGAGACACAGGTGCAGTGCTTGGGTCAGGTACAAATTGTGCATTCAGGGAATGTGCTCTGACAGTGTCTGACCCTCAGCAGGGACAATGCACAGCAGCAGCCAAGGGGATTCCTGTGCCACCGTGCAGGAGTCAAGACTCTGGGTCTTGGCTCAACACTGCAAAGTTCCCGTGTCTGGACAGGCTCAGGGGCTGCCCCCGGGGAGCCGGGGCTCGGCGCGGGGCTGAGCGGGCAACGGACAAACGGACACGGGGACAAACGGCCCCAGGGCTTCAGTTGCAGCAGCGGCAGCAGCAGCAGCAGCAGCGGCAGCAGCAGTGCAGCAGAAGCATCGGCATAAGCCAAAGAAGTTTTCACTCCCTCCCGCTTCTTCTCTCCCTCTCCCTCAGTCCCACACACTCTCCCGCAGTCCCGCACCCTCTCCCGGTCTCCCTTTCCCGGTGTCCCCCTCCTCTCCCAGTCTCCCTCTCCCCTGCCGGGCCGGGCCATGCCCCCAGCCCGCCCCCGGCCCCGGACGGGGCTGCCCCGTCCCCGCCCCCGGGCGTCCCGCCGCGGTCTCCCCTCCGCCCGGCTCTGGCCGTACTGGCGGTGGCGATGCTGGGCGGGCATCAGTGCCTGGAGCCAAGGGGGCATCGCTGCCCTTTGGCTGCGCCTGAGCCATGCTCGGCCCCGGCCCCGGCCCCGGCCCCGGCTCCTCCCGGGCCCCGCAGAGGACACACGCGGTGCAGCCGCTCCCGCCGCCTCCGCTGCGGCTTCCCCGGCCCGAGCTCCGCCGCTCGGCAGCGCGGCCGCCGGCCCCGAGCCGCCGCTGTCCCGTCCCAGGAGCGAACGCCTGGGGATGCCCGGCCCGGGGCGGTTGAGGGCGCTCGGGGGCCGTTCCTGGCCCCGGGCCGAGCGCTGACAGCCGCGTCTCGCCGGCAGGGAAGGCGCAGCACGGCCTCAAGGAGCAGTACCGAGTGGGGTCGCTCCTGGGGCGCGGCGGCTTCGGCAGCGTCTTCGCGGCGACGCGGCTCTCGGACGGCGCCCCGGTGAGCGGCGGGGCCGGCGGCGGGCGCAGGAGATGGAGGATGGGGCTGGGCAGGGCGGGTGCTGAGCTCATCCCGCTGCTCCCCTTGGTTTGCAGGTGGCCATCAAAAGGGTGCCACGGAACCGCGTCCGGCACTGGGACCAGCTGGTGAGTGAGCGGGGCCAGCGGGAGAAGCCGGGGCGTGCTGGGCGGGGATGAGCCGAGGCCCGGCAGGGTGGAAGCCCCAAGGATGCCTGGAGGGAGAGGGGTGTGAGGCCAGCGCAGGGTGCAGAGCATCCCGGGCTGGGTGAGGGCTTCCCCAGCCCTGGCACGGCATCAGCCCCACTGACGGCATCGTGCTCCTCCCGCAGCCCAACGGCACCAGCGCACCACTGGAGATCGTGCTGCTGCACAAGGTCTCCACTGGCTTCCCTGGGTCGCCCAGCTGCTGGAGTGGCTTGAGCTCCCCAACGACATCATCATGGTGCTGGAGCGCCCGGAACGATGTCAGGACCTCCGGCATTTCATTCGGGCACGGGGGTTCCTGTCCGAGGAGGTGGCGCGGGAGCTGTTCCGCCAGGTGCTGGAGGCCGTGCAGCACTGCACCAGCTGCGGGGTCCTGCACAGGACATCAAACCAGAGAACATCCTGGTTGACCTGGCCACCGGGCAGGCCAAATTGATGACTTGGCTGTGGCACCTACCTGCAAGACACGGCCTACACTCACTTTGCAGGTGAGCCCACAAAGGGGTGTGCTCCCAGTTCTGGACATCTCCTGGCCCAACATCTCATGACCCAACCTGGGTGTGGCAGCAGGGTTCTCCCTTTGCTGCCAGTCATGGCATTGAGTCTTCAGCCAAGTTGCTTTTGAGCAGGGGCAGGGGGGTCAGCTTCCAGCCGTGCTGGCAGCCTTTTCCAGCCACTCTGCCAGGACTGGGGCTGGGACTGGGGCAGCCAGCCTGACAGAAACACCCGTGTGTGGGGGTGGCAGAGAGGGGTGGAGCCAGAACCTGTGCAGCAGCCAGTTTGGTGTGCAGGTGAGAAAGGGCTTGGACTGCTCCATCGCCTGGTTTGCCTTGGCTTCAGAATGTTTTTGGGGCAATGCAGGCAGGGAGGATGAAGGCATGGTTTTTCCCCAGCACTGAATGGGATTTTCCTTGTCATGGTTGGGCATTGCCAGAACTTACACTGCCCTCTTCCAACACCAGTGGCTTCTTTTCCAACCCCAAGGTTGTCCACAAGTCCCAGGTGCTGGTGAGAGGGCAGCAGGTCACACCACGTGCCACTGGGGCAGCCTCCGCATGCCCAGGGATGCTGGGGCCAGGCTCTGGGAGCAGCAGCATCCCCTGATGAGCTCCATCTGTATTCCATAGGAACACCGTCATACAGTCCCCCGGAATGGACCCAGTTCGGCTGGTACTACGGCAAGCCAGCTACCATCTGGTCCCTGGGCATCCTGCTGCACCAGATGGTCTGCGGGGAGCACCCTTTCAGGAGGGGCCAGAACATCAGCTGGGACCATCAGCTCTCGCTGCCACAACGGCTCTCTCAAGGTGGATCCTCATCTCTGGGCACGGGGGCAATACCAGTGCTGGGAGACAGCAGCGGGCGTGAGCATCCTGCTCTGGCAGCTGCTGAGGAGGTGGCACATGTCCTGCTCTCCTGCTCTCCTCCAAAACAGGGAATTGATGGGAAAGTTTAGGCCCAGCTCTGAGCACATCCAGCATGGCCTGGGCATGGGAATAGTGGGCAAAGCAGACAGGAGCCTTCTCTAAATGACTAGCGGTTTCTGGTTTCTCTCCCCAGAGTGCCAAGATCTGATCAGGAGTGTTTAACCATGCTAGACGTGGACAGGCCTCATTAGAAGACCTCTTCTGTGATCCTTGGATGCAGGATATTCATCAGCTGTAGAAGATGGGAGAGAGCCACAGGCACCCTTTGATGCAGGGCCCTGGTAAGTAACAGCTGCACACATGCCTTGGCAATCAGAAGCAAAGAAACCCAGACTTTTTTCTGCTGCCTGTGTCACTGCACAGGGGTCCTCAGATGGGAGCACGCAGCCCTTGTGCTGGAGCTGAGCGTGTCTGCCCAGCACTGGTGGCTGCCATCCCAGCTGGTTTGGCTTGTCCTGGTTCACTGACAGCTGGGGCCCTGGGCAGAGCACTGAGAGCCTGGTCTCACCCCCAGGGAAGGAGAAGGAGCCCCTGGAGGAGCTGTACCAGGTGGGGCTGCTGCTGCTGGAGACAGCGAGGATGACATCAAGGATGACAACCTCTTCCTCGACCTGGCCAGCACAAAGCTGGAGATGAGGGACTCTGATTCTGGAACCTTCTTCAAAGCCAGGCTCCACAGTGAATTTGCAGATGAGTCCACACACAGGGGGATGCTCCCAGATTTGGGCATTGCACAGCCTGGCCAGGAACCAAAGGTTCCCCCTTTGCTGGGGCTGATGCAACTGATTCTTCAGTGGGCTGCCAGCTGCTTTGTGTCAGGGCTGGGGCCATGGGCTGGGGTGGTTACGAAATGGGAGTCGGCTCCTGGCCCTGCCAACAGCCCCCACCACCCACCGTGCCCTGGGCTGGGGCTGGGGCAGCCAGCCCGACACAAACAAACCCCCATGGCAGGAGCAGAGGTGGGACTCCAGCACCTGTGCTGCTGCTTTGCTTTGCAGGCAAGGAAGGGCTTGGGCTGCTCCACTCCCCTTGTTTGCTTTGGGATCACCATCACTTTTGGGGGGCAGTGCAGGGGGGAAGGAGAAAGCATGGGCTTCCCTCACCCGGTGGGTTTTTCCCTAGCATGCAGGGGTTGGGCCTTCCTCAACCTGTGACTGACATAAAATCTTTTATCTTTTCACTTGTTTCCCCTTTTTGTCTGTAATCTATTTTCCTTAATTTGTTGTTTGTTTTTCTAAAGGAAGCCTTCCAGGCAGTGTCCAGTCTGGATGGGGAAGTGCTTGGGACCAGCTGTGGCGTGGATGGGCCGTGCCCTTGGAGAAGGCTGAGGACATCCTTTGGGAGCAGCTTTTCTTCCAGGTGGATGGTGTGAGGTGGGTCCCCATCTTCTTGGCATGGGTGGGATAAGAGCTTTTGGGAGATGGCAGCGAGCACAGGAGCATCCTGCTCTGGGCAGCTGCTGAGGAGGTGGATGTGCCGTGGCTGGCTGCAGGCTGGGCACATGTCCTGCCCTCCTGCTCTGCTGCCAAAGGCAGCAATGATGGGCAGCTTTGGGCACCGCTCTGAGCACGGCCAGCATGGCCTGGGCACCGCGGGCGGCTGGGACAAGGGCACAGGAGCCTTCAGCTGATGGGCGGTTTCTGCTTTCTCTCCTTGCAGGCTCTGCGGATGCTGAGGCTGCTCTGGGCTCTGCCAGGGCTCTGCTGGAGCTCAGCACCGGGCCGGAATCAGCCAAAGAAGAAACGGTGTGACCTGCAGCAGAGACTTGCTTGAGCGTTTTGGCAGTGAGCTCAAGCTTGAGATGTACATATCCAAGGGAAAACAGACACCCCCCTAAATTAAACTTTCAATACCTTGTGAAATGAAATCAATCTAGATGGTCCAAATGACATTTTTCAGCTTGCTCAAGCTGTAGCTCAGCCCTTCACTGAACAGTTCTCTCCCCCAGCTGCCTTTTACTTCACAACTGCTCCCTCCTTTCCCCCAGTGAGTTCCCAGCCCATCGCAGTCTCCATCCACTGTTGCCTTCCTTGATGCCCCTCACCATGAGGGAGACCGAGTCCCAGGCTTAGGGACTCATCCTGTCCCTGGCAGAACAGCAATGTCTCAGAGGTACAGTGGCATTTTAGTGTCATTCAGAGCTGCTCTCCAGCCCTCAGCTCTCCTCACTGCTGAGTTCCCTCTCCCTTTTCCTCATCCTTCCAGCAGCATGAGCTCTGTGAATCCCCCTGAGCCTCCCCACTCTTCCCAGCTCACCCACCCAGCTCAGTTAGACTAAAGCTGAAGCTTCTTTGTCTCCTCTGGCACACACCAGTGCAGTCCCCTCTGCGCAGAGCCCAGCCCCAGAGCACAGCACACAGCAGTGCAGTCCGGGCTGGAGCAGCTGCCCTGTGCCCCTGGCTTGGCTGTTTGTGGCACCTAAATGCTCCCTGTTTCCAGCTCTGCCTGCAGGATGGCCCCAGGGCAGAGCCCAGCCGGGCTCCCACTGCATCCCCTGGAGCCTGGGGCAGACAGTGGTGCCAGAGCTGAGCTTCATGGGGAGCACCCAGAGCTGTGGCTTGCACTCAGTGTTGCAAGGGTTGTGTTCTCATGTCCTGCAGCTTGTGGGGAAAGGTCTGTGTGTGCCAGGGGCTCTTGCATGTCTCTGTATCCATGGATAGAAGGGTCTGTGTGTGCCAGGGGCTCTTGCATGTCTCTGTATCCATGGATAGAAGGGTCTGTGTGTGCCAGGGGCTCTTGCATGTCTCTGTATCCATGGATAGAAGGGTCTGTGTGTGCCAGGGCTCTTGGATGTCTCTCTATCCATGGACAGAAGGGTTTGTCTGTGCAAGGCTTTCCATAATGTCTTTGTCCTCATGGGTATGGAATGAACACTGAGAGTGAAAGTGTCAGTCACGTTGCTTGCACACTCCTTCCTTTCTATACAAGACACATCAGTGCACACCCCCACCTATAGTATATAAAAGGATAAGAATGGATAGAGATTTCCCACAGAGCTCTAACTTTGGCATAACTCACTTGTAAGCTGGTGGCCAGGGGATTTTTTTTCCCAGCTCTGTGTGAATAGGTGTCCAAGAGCTGAAGGGAGCAGCATTCAGAAGCAGTTTCAGGATTTCTAGGCAGGAAATGGAGCTGACAACCATCCGTGTAACTCGCCATATTCATCAGCATGAGCTGCTGGTTCTTTAGGAATATGGCACAATGGAGACAAGCCTTGGGAAAATCCCAGCTCTCAGTGGATTTATGCTATGGGGGTGCAGCAGAAACACTTTGTGTCTGCTCTGGGGGACACAAGGTCCAAGGAGCTGCGGTGGCAGAAGGTGACCTGGGCTGGTGGCAGGTTAAGTCCTGTTTCATGACATTCAGAGGGGCACAGGACAAAGCCCCAAGCCCCCACCCCCTGATGAAGTCTTTGTGTTGCTGCACATCCTCGAGGAAAAGCTGCTGTCACACAATGCATTGGGATTTTGAAATTTCATTGGCAATACTTTACATCCAAGTTTCAAACTGTAACATTTTTACAGTCAAGACACTGTCATGCAAATCCATCTTTCACTTTCCTATTGCTTCAACCACAACTAAAAAAAACTTAATATTGGAAAAAATACACCAAAATTTTTTTTAAAAAAAGTTGCTAACATCAGTAAGATGGATCCATGCATTCTAAACATTTACAAAATAAATACTTAGCTCTTTTTCAAAAGATCAGTTGCCTCTTAATCCAAAGTTCTATAAGATTTGTCACTACACATTTATATTTTGCTTTCCTCTTTCATGTATATTTGGTTTTTTTTTTTTCTTTTTAAGCAGACAGCACAGCCTGAAAAAGGAATGTACAGCAAAATGAGATACATTTCTGATAAACAATCAAAATGTATGCTTCTCTTCTGTTTAGATTTGTTTGGATACCCTGAAGAAAAAAATGTAGCAGAGACGAGCAGATGTGTAAAGTGGGTGCTTTGGACATAACTGGAGTTCAGCACTGGTGACAACTTGTTCTAGTCAAGAGTTGCAGAATTCTTTTGCATATCTTGAGCCATGTGTTTGCAGGCACAGCACCTGCACTGCTGTTGCACCACTGCACATGAACAATTTTGTTGTTCCCTCACAGAATTTGAGCTCTGCCCAAGAACAGGTGCTACAGTCCTTTGCTGCATGTTCCTGTGTAGAGCAGCTCCCTTCCCGCTGGCTGAGCTGCTCAGGCCCTGCAGGGCTGAGGCTTTTCCCCACTGCTGGGCACAGACTGATGGAGCAGCACTGCTGAACACGGGGACACACAGAGGGAGCAGAAGCAGCTGCCTTTGTCCACCTGAAGCTCCAAGGCCCAACTGTGAGCAGACAGGGCTGGAAGAGACTGGCAGGCTCCCTGTTTGCTGTGCTGCCCCACTTGTGCCCGGCCCAGCTCTGCGGGAGGCAGAGGGAGAACAAGGGGCAGCTCCCTGCCAGCCCCAGCCCAGGGACCCCTCCAGCCCCGGGCTTGGGGCACTGTCAGCACCCGCTGCTCCAGCCACCGCTTCTGCTGGCCCTGACAGCAACAACAAATGGTGGCTGATCCCCAGGGAGCAGCAGCAGTGCCTGGATCTGATCCCTCACTCTGGGGCACAGCTGCACAAATGACCCCCACAGCAGCAGCAGCAGCAGCACATGGAGCTGACTTTCAGCACAGCCCCTGCCACTCTTCCCTCCCGTGTGCACTGGTGTCACAGCAGCCTGAGGCACCTGGGAGCCCTCAGGGCCAGCAGGGACTTGAGATGGCAGCCCTGGGCTCCTGGAGGTTGTGCAAGGAACAGAGGTGGGGACTCCCTCTCCACGTGCAGCTTCCAGATGGAAAAGGCTGCTGTGAGCAGGCAGCTCCAAGGGCAGAGAAAGGAGGGTCTCGACCCCTGGATCTGTGCCAGTTCCACAGTGCTGGGCAGCAGCCACCGAGCACAGGGGGCACAGAGGGCACAGCAAGAGGGACAAAAGCAGGCAAGGTCAGAGACTGGGAAGAGCCAGACCTGGGAGCAGGAACAGCTGCTTCATTGCACTCTTGGAGAAAGCTCTTGGCTGCTTCAAAGCGCTGAAAGGCGGAAGGGCAGAGAGGAGGCCACACCAAACAATGCTCCTGTTTTCACAGCCTCCCCTCTCAGTGTCCCAGAAGGAATTGCATGAACTGTATTCTTCTCTGTGAGTTGTCTCGTTCAGTGTGAGCAGCTCAGCACCAGGAACTGAAGGAGCTGAAGCCTTAGGCCTCAAGAGCTGAGCAAGAGGAAATGTTTTGAGCAAAGCAATGCTGCTAACATGGACCTGGCTGAATCCAGCAGATGGAATCCTGGAATTATGGAATCCTTTCTGTTGGGAAAGACCTCTGAGCTCATGGAGTCCAGCCGCTCACCCAGCAGTGTCAAGCCCAGCACTAAACCACGTCCCTCAAGTTCCAAGGCCTGGACAACAGGCCCTGAGTGAGGCCTGAACAACAGGCCCTGAGCCAAAGGAGACCTCTGGATGAACCTTCCAACCAAAGGTTATCTTTGTATTGCTCATTAAGGAAATATGCATGGTCATTAGAGCTGTGATAGTGTATCACTCATTAGTAAAAAATGGATTGACATTTCTGTGTTTAGAAACTGGACAAGGCCATGAAATCACATCTGGCCTTGTCTGGGAGTTTCGGATCAAAGTCAACTCCCTTGGTTCCTCCTTGAGCCCTGGCCAGGCTTTGGGTGAAACCCAGAGGAGAATGAAAGCAGATGTTCCTGCACTAGAAGTGCTGTCAGTTTGTTTATTCAGCACTGTCAGAGCTGGGCCCTCTCACAGCCAGGTTGGAGCCTCACCTGGGGCTGGAGGCACCTGCAGGAATTCCCAGTGTCCAGGAGTGGCTCTGCAGTCCTTGGCGGGACAGCTTCCCCCAGCTGATGTGTGGATGTGGGTGATGGGAAAGTCTGAGGGGACCTGGTGCTGTCTCTTTCTTAATCACTGCAGGCAATCTTTGGTAGTGATGATTGGGTGCATTGCTGAGCTTCTCCTTTGCTGATTCTTTGCAGTTTTGCATTATAATAAATCACAGAATTCCTGAACTTTGTGTCTGTGTCTTTGGTGCTGACCCTGCTCACCAGCAGAACAGACACTGCGGCCCCACAGAACCAAAGGTGCCGTGTGACACTGCGGGGCCTGGTGTGACCAAGGGTCACTTGTGTCACTCTGTCACCAAGGACACCTCTCTGCCATTGCAGGACCTCTTAGAACCGAGGGGCCATTGTGGCACTGCAGGACCTCATGAAACCAAGTGGACCATAGTGACACTTTGTGGTCTTATGGAACCAGGATGAAATTGTTACATTGAGGGCCCCAAGGAATCAAGCAGCCATTTTTACTCTTCATGGCCTCATGGAACCATGGAGACCATTGTGACACTGCAGGGACCTGTATACCCAAAGGTCCATTGTTTTCCTCTGGCTGGCACTGCAGAGTCCAGACTCTCCCTGCCCCTGTCCCAGCCCCACAGAGCAGCAGAGTCAGGTCTGGCCCTGCAGCAGGGACTGGAGGCCATGGGGCTCAGGGACAGGGACTCTCTCTGCTTCCTGGAGATTTTCCCCCTGCAGGTGTTTCCCTGTGCCTGATCTCTCCCTGCCAGCACTCACAGACCCCAAATCTGTGTGCACTCTCCCTGGCCCTACAGAACCCTGCCTGTTTTCAGGGCACTGGCTGGGGGCAGGTTCTGTTTGCAGCTTGGAGAAAGGACAGGTCAGACTCAGCCTGATGGGCCCTGATGCCGAGGCAACAAGATAATGCTTGAACTGTGTAAAAAGCTGTAGCTGTGCAGAAAGAAATAGTTCCCTTGTAACAAGGAATGGGAATGAAGCTCTTTTCAGAAATCAGCAAATTCAGCAGAACAAGCTGTATTGGTTTGGCACGGCCTGGTTTTTGGCAGCAGGGGCACCACGGATATCCATGGGGATGCAGAGATCCACTCAGCCCATGGGGATCCATGGGGATGCAGAGATCCACTCTCAGCCCATGGGATCCATGGGGATGCAGAGATCCACTCTCAGCCCATGGGGATCCATGGGGATGCAGAGATCCACTCTCAGCCCATGGGGATCCATGGGGATGAGAGATCCACTCTCAGCCCATGGGGATCCATGGGGATGGAGAGATCCACTCTCAGCCCATGGGGATCCATGGGGATGAGAGATCCACTCTCAGCCCATGGGGATCCATGGGGATGGAGAGATCCACTCTCAGCCCATGGGGATCCATGGGGATGCAGAGATCCACTCTCAGCCCATGGGGATCCATGGGGATGGAGAGATCCACTCTCAGCCCATGGGGATCCATGGGGATGCAGAGATCCACTCTCAGCCCATGGGGATCCATGGGGATGCAGAGATCCTCTCTCAGCCCATGGGGATCCATGGGGATGCAGAGATCCACCCACAGCCCCTGGGGAGGTGCCCATCCCAGAGCGGGTGGATGCCTGGATGAGGCTGTGATCCAGTGGGAGACCCGGTGGAGAGAGGGGGCCCTGCTTCCAGGCTGGAGCAGCCTGTCCTTGGAGGACTGCACCCCGTGGGAGGAGAGCCCCATGCTGCAGCAGTTTGGGAGGACTGTGTGCCCGTGGGAGGGACTCACGTTGCAGCAGGTGCGGTAGGGCTGCTGCTCGTGAGTGGACCCACGCTGGGCAGTTCATGGAGAACTGGATCCAGTGGGAGGGACTCCATGTCCACATGGGGGAAGAGCTCCTCTCCCAGAGCACTAGAAGAAGATCTCTTGATGAAATGAAAAACTCCCATGCCCTGTCTCTCTGTGCTGTCATGGGAAGGAGGGATGGGCTGGGTGGAAAAAAGGTGTTTTAAGGCTTTCTTTACCTCTCATTATTCTCCTCTGAACTCCTCTGATTCTGTTAGTATTAAAATTCACTTTGCAACTTGAGCCTTTTTTGCATTTGAAGTATTTCTCCTAGTCCTTATCTCACTCATGAGGTGTTTGTTAATATTTTTTTCCTTCTCTGCCCAGCTGTGGCAGGGGAGGATGAGTGAAGGACTCTTGTGGGTGCCTGGCAGCGGGCCAGTGTCCACCATGACACAAAGTAACTGCAAACAGCTGACCCCTGGCTATTTGAGCAGGCAATCTTATAGAGCATTTGCAGGAAGCAGGGGCAATAAGTTCAAGCCCCAGGAAGTCTTCTGAGCCTTCATCAAAACAACCACCAGGAGGGTGACGTGCACCCTTTGCACAGACCACGCATGTGCTACAAGGGCTTACATAAACATGTGATTAGAAAATATGTACAATATGAAAGTTAGGAAAGTATTATGTGAACATTAAAAAAAAAGTATCAAAGCTAATACTGTGTGAAGAACAGACAAGTGAGTGTGTGGTGGAGTTACCCACTCACTCCTGATGTCAAATAAACAAATACCTGCTCTAAAAGCCTTATAGTATGTGCTACTGATTTCTTGCCAAGTTTTCCTGGGGTTTTCTTACCCACCTCATTGCCTGCAAAGTTGGACATACCAGCAGAAATTCCCAGTTGCTGTGAGAGGCTCTTTAGTCCATGGCTATAAAAGCTTCCTCCAGCTGATGTGTGGAACCAAGGAGATCATTCTGACAATGCAGGAACTCTTATAATCAAGGGTCCATTGTTTTCCTCTCCCTGCCCCAGCCCTGCAGAGCAGCCCAGACCTGTCTGGCCCTGCAGCAGGAACTGGAGGCACTGGAGGTCAGGGACAGCCACTCTGTGTCTGGAATGCTCAGGACATGCTCAGCTCAGGCAGCTCATGCAGCCCCAGGGCCAGCCCCGCTGCCCAGCACAGCAGCACAGAGTTGGCCCTGGGGTTCCTCAGGCAGCTCCTGCTGCCCCAGGGACAGGGCAGCCTCTTGCCAGGGCTCCTCTGCACAGCCACGGGCTCCTGCTCTGCTCCTGGCACATGCCAGCTGCCCACAGAGCCTTTGCCAGGGGAACACGTCTGTGCTGGCCTGAGCAGCCATTGCTGCAGCCCCTGCCCTGCTGCCCACAGCCCCGAGCTGGGGCTGCTGCTCTGCAGAGCACGGGGGCTGTGCTGCCCGGGGCCCTGGGCTGCCTCTGCTGGGCTCTGCTGCTCAGGCTGGGAGACAGAGGCAGCTGATGCTGCTCCCTGCACTGACCCCCTCGCACACAGGCTCTGCTGGGGCCATGGAGGCTGCTCAGAGGTGCCTGCCTTGTTCCAGGGCTGCCCCATGGCCTTGGGGCTGCCCTGCATCCTCCTGGGGAAGTTCCCTGAGGGTCAGACCAGCCCGTGCCCAGACTCCTTTCCCTGTGCCTGCTGTGTCCCCTGGGGCTGCAGAGCTCTCTTGACTCACAGCACACATTCAGTCCTTGATCTCGGGGTGAGCCCACCCTGGCCAGGCCTGTGCCCAGGGAGCTCCACTCCCTGCTGATCCCTGGCACACACTGTCCCTGCAGGTGCCCTGTGTTCTCCTGGCAGCTCCCAAGGGCCTTCAGACAAACCTTCCCCTGCCATCAGCCCTGGCACAAGCTGCAGAGCCCCAGCATGGTTCAACACTGACCATTCACCATCTGATTGATTGTTTCTGAAAAGCACAGAGTGGTCATATTCCTCAGGCCATCCTCATGCTCCTGGTTCCTCAGGCTCTAGATGAGGGGGTTCAGTGTTGGAGGCACCAGCGAGTACAGAAGTGACAGTGCCAGATCCAGGGATGGGCACCAGAGTGGCACAGGTGACCTTTAGGCTTTGCAGGGCCCAGGCACAAGGGCTGTGCCCGAGTCAGGGCTGAGCTCACACTCTGTGGGCTGGGGCAGAGCCCAGGCAGAAATCAGCCCCTGCCCCAGCAGCTCTGCAGTGGTGGCCACCAGGCCGGGTTGCCAAGGGAGGCTTCTGGCCATGGCCTGCAGGGAGCTGCTGCTGCCAAGGTGCCTTTGGTGTCCCAGGCTCTCCTGGCACAGCTCCCAGCACTCTGCACTTGTGCCCGAGGCCTTCACTGTGTTGGGGCTGGCCTGGGGCTTTTCCTGCAGCGGGACCTGGCCTGGCCATGGCACAGGAAAGGCAGTCCTGCTGGAGCAGGAGGCTCTGCCTGCAATGGGCTCAACAACCCAACAAGGCTCTGTTTGCAAAGTCCCCAGTGGGAAATGAGGAAGGAGGGGTCATGCTTTTTGGGGTGAATAATGCTGAAAGCAGCCTGACTCCTCCATCCCGAAGTTCAGCATCCTGAGAGGGAGCTGAAGCTGTGGCAGAGCTGGAAAAATCCCCAGAGAAAGGAACAACCAAGTGACACCACTGAGAGCTTCTGCAGAGCTGCTGAGCTGGCACAGCCTGGGCACATCTGACTGACAGGGCAGCACAACAGACTAGGAAAGCTCTATCCCAAATTTTAACTGCAGCATCTCCTGACAGTTCCCTTCTTGGGGATGTGGCGATTCCCCTGTGGAATGAGGACACCCCTCAAGGTCACTTCCTGAGGCTGAGCTGATGAGATTTGCCCATGGTCGCTGGGATGTGACACCCTAGGATGTGATGGAGAGACACCCATCTCTGCTTAATAACTGATTTTGCTTTAATACAATTGCTTCAAAATTGCTTCCTAGAGCACTATAATAAAATAGGTGTTACAGCTCCTACACTGTGGAGTAAATAATTCTGATTAAGACCTTTCTGTCTAATCAGGATCATCATCACATATCTATATGTACACAAATACTTCTGGTTTGCCATCCTGAATGCTGTGGGACAAAGTTGTACAAAGTTTCTATACCAGCTGTGTAATTCTTTACACATAAATCCTTGGCAACATCTGGTGTTGGGATTGGATCCAGCCACTCCTAGCATCCTCTCACAGGATTTTGTAACGCCTGGGGGTCTTGGTTTGGGGAGCTTGGGGTTATATTTGGGGTGTTGGCAATCCTTTCTGCACCTCATAACCCAACAGGAGCTTCTTTAATAAACTGTGCCTGAAGCTCCCATTGTGCCCATGACAGGAACCCCTGTGTCTGTGACATCCCGGCTCTTTGGCAGCCTGGAGACTCCTGGGATGTCCCCATGGAGCCCTGTGAGTGTCTGTGACCTCACTGTTCTTTAGGAGCACAGGGATGTCACCAGTGGACTCCTGCCACTGCCTGGACAAATTGGCTCCTTGGCAGCAGACACCTCTGTTGTCACTGTGCAGCCCTGTGACTGTCTGTCACCTCATGACCCTTAGGAAGATTAAGGACCCCTGGGATGTCCCCATGGAACCCCTGTGAATGAAATGTGGCCAAACAGATCCTCAGGAGCCCAGAGACCCCTCAGATGCCACCATGGAGCCCCTGTGCCTGCACGTGAGCTCACGGCTCTTTATAAGCTGGAATCCCCTGGAATCTCTTCAATCTGCTTTGCTGAGGTTGCATCCTCTGCAACTTGGAGGTTCCCTGATCAGTTTTGCTTCCCCAGAGGCTTGTTCAGTCTTCAGTTCTTCAGTTCAGGAATTCAGTGCCAAAGGCTCATTAATATTTCAAAACACCCAAAACCAGACAAGCCCTTGGGAACAATTTAATTTAAATTCTTCAATTCTTCTGTGGTTAATTGTACACATTTCAGAAGTGCATTCAAAGAACATATAATACATAGTATAATATAGTATATCTTTAAAAAAAAGCAGGGAGATTTTTGTCCTATTTAATTTTCTTTTCTTGTTTATAGATTGATATCAGCAATCCCAGTTGATATTGATCCTGAGCACCTCCTAGTGCACTCTGAATAAATATGAAAATCAAGACCCCTCATGGATGACAATCAATCACACTTTGTCCCTACCCCCACCCCACCATTTCCCTCATCCAGCCCCAGGGACTCAGAGCAGCCTTGTGCCAATCTGAGCTTCCTCCACTCCAGGCTGCACCAGCAGCTTTCAGCTCCTTGGCACCAACTCCCACCTGCTTTCCTTGCAGAAGGAGCTGCCTGAGACACAGAGGGATGTTCATTTATTGTCAGCCAACAAAACCAAGGGAAGGCACAGCCCCATGAAAAACAGAAGTCCAGCCAGTGACACAAAGAGAGTGGAAGATAAGGTTTCCTTCTCCTTCCATTGTACAAATCCAGGAAATTCCTGGTTTCCCCTGTTCAGAAAATTTTAATGTTTATTAAGAGTGCTCAAATGACCCAGCTAATGAAGATGTGCTTGTGCACCTCGCAAGCTGCAGGTCCTGTACAGCCCTGCAGGGCTCCTGTCCCATCTGCTGTGCTCCAGTGTAAAACAGGGAGCAGCACTGTCCCAGGATCATTAGAGAGCTGAATTGGAAAGGACCTCAGCAAGTCAGCAGCCCAAGCTGTCAGAAACTGGGCCAGACCAAGTGGTTCAAGGCTTGATTTGGTCTGGATTGGAAAATCCCAAAGGACAGGGAGATGGCAGCATCTCAGCTGGCTGAGCCCATGGGAACAAAGGTTTCCTCCTGTCCTGGCTGAAGCTCCCCTCTTTCACCCTATATCATTGTCTTTTGTCACCCACCAGGCCCCCAGTGAAGAGCCTGGCTCTGTGCTCTCCATCACCTCCTCGGTGGCACTGCCAGGCTGGCATGAGGAGCCCCTCAGCCTTCCCTGCTCGGGGCTGGACAAGCCCAGCTCCCTCAGCCTCTGCTCACAGCCAAAGGGCTCCAGCCCCACCTTGGAGCCCTTCCCTAACCCTGCTGCAGCTGCCAGACATCTTTCCTGCCCTGGGGAACCCAAGCCAGGCCACAGTGACCTGGATCATGCAGGTTTCTTGATGTGCTGGTCACACAGCCCAGCCCCTTGTCCCTGTGTCAGGCTCTGGGGTCAATCCTGTGGAACATCCATGGTGACTGTGGCTCCAGGTGCACTGGGGATTCTGGGGGACAGGGGACCCTGCTCAACATGAACAGCATTGGACTTCATGGGGGAAACTGTGAGGGGGGGCTGGGGTGGAGTGACCAACTCAGTGATGTCACACAGCCCTGCTGTGATGTCACACAGCTGGTCTCTGGTGTCACAACCCACTCTGTGATTTCACACAGCCACCCTGTAATGCCACAGGCAGCTCTGTGATGTCATAATCTGCTCTATTATGTCTGACCTCTGCTCTGTGATGTCACAGATGGCCTATGATATCCTAGCTCCATGACCTCACATAGCCTCTTCAGTGATGTCATAGCCAATTCTGTGACCTCATGTTACCAGATGATAAATGGTCTACACCTGGTGAGCTAACACAATGCTCATTCTCCAAAACCACTGGCCCATGGAAACCACACAATGCCCATTGTGTAAGAAGGGGAACTGGAAATTCACCAGCCTCAGTGTCCTGCCAGCTCAGCCAGGCTGACTGGAACATTGGGGTCTGTGAGCACCAGGGACCACCAGAGAGACCCCCAGGACAGAAGAGTGCATGGAAACAGGGAAGGGAAATATGTAAATGACTTCAGGGAAATGATTATCAAATGTATGTTTAGTCCAGGACCATCAATGAATATGAATGCAAAATACAGAATATAAACAGAAACTTTCCTGTACTCAGCATGCACGTCTTTGGGAGGAGCTGTTCCCCTGTGCATCCAGCCAAATAAAGAATGCTGCTTCTAAATGTGTTAAGGAGCTTTTCATTTTACCAAATTGTTGGTAACACTCCCACTGCCAAGGAAAGCTCTGTCTGCTGCTGTTCGCAAAAAGAGAAGGGCTGGTGGGAGGTGTGATGGACTGAGGCTGCCTGGGGTACAGTGACCATGAAATAATCAACTTTCCAAAATTCTGGGAAAGAAGGAAAGGCATCAACAAAACATCTACACTGAAATTATGGAGGGCAGACTTTGGCCTCTCTAGGATGCAGATTTGGGGAGTACTGAATCAGGTACTGATTTTTTATAAGGGAAACAGCCCTTAAAAACAGGAGAGTCCAAGTAGGATGGACACACTTCAAGAAAGAAATCTGAAGGGGAAAAGGCAGCCCGTCCCATTGTGCCAAAAGATGAGCCAGTGAGGAAAATCACTGGCCTGGCCATCCATGGTACTTTTGAGTGAACTCAAGGGGAAAAAAAAAAGGGTGCAACACCTCCAAAAGAAGATCAAACAATTCAGGAAATGTTTAAGAATGATGTTAGGTCATGTGGAAAGAAAATTAGAGAGGTGAAAGATCAGTTAAATTTAACCTGACCAGTTTTCTGAAAAAATAAAATGTTTCCACAAATAGATTTATAGCAAAATGTGGGATAAGGAAAACATTTAGTTTTTATTGGATGCTGTGAGGAATACAGTAACTAGAGATAAGGAAAAGGCTGAGCTGCTTAACACCTTGTTTGTCTCATTTTTCAACAATAAGACAAGTTGTCCTCAGGACAAGTGTTCTCCTGAGCTGGTAGATGGGCCCAGGGAGCAGAACAGCCCCCCTGTCATCCAGGAGGAAGCAGCTGGTGACCTGCTGAGCCCCTCAGATGCTCACAGGTGTCTCTGGGACCAGATGGGATCCATCCTAGGGGGATGAGGCAGCTGGTGGATGAGCTCACCAAGCTGCTCTCCATCATTTCTCATCAGTCCTGGCTCAGCAGGGAGGTCCCAGAGGACTGGAGGTGCCATGTGAGCCCATCCCCAAGAAGGGCTGGAAGGAGGATCTGGGGAACTCCAGGCCTGTCAGCCTGACCTCGGTGCCCAGCAAGGTTCTGGAACAGATCACCTTGAGAGCCATCACAGGGCACCCACAGGATGGCTGAGGGATCAGACCCACCAGAGTGGATTTCAATATCTGCATTGATGGTCTGGATGAGGGGATTGAGTCCACCATCAGCAAATTTGCAGATGACACCAAGCTGGGTGTGAGTGTGGATGTGCTGGAGGGTAGGAGGGCTCTGCACAGGGACCTGGACAGGCTGGATCCAGGGCCCAAATCCAACAGAGGGAGGTTTAACAAGACCAAGGGCTGGGTCCTGCACTTTGGCCACAACAACCCCTGCAGTGCTACAGGCTGGGGACAGAGTGGCTGGAGAGCATCCAGGCAGAAAGGGCCCTGGGGCACTGATGGACAGCAGGCTGGACATGAGCCAGCAGTGTGCCCAGGTGGCCAAGAAGGCCAATGGCACCTGGCCTGGATCAGGAATGGTGTGGCCAGCAGGAGCAGGGCAGTGATTCTTCCCCTGTGCTCAGCACTGGTGAGGCAGCACCTCGAGTGTTGTGTGCAGTTCTGTGCCCCCAATTTCTAAAGGACATGGAGGGCTGGAGCATGTCCAGAGAAGGGAAACAAGGCTGGTGAGGGGTCTTGAACACGAGTCCTGAGAGGAGAGGCTGAGGGAGCTGGGGTTGTTTATCCTGGAAAAGAGGAGGCTCAGAGGACACAAGGTGGTGTCAGGGCACAGGTTGAACATGATAATTCCCAAGATATTTCCCAGCTTTTGTGATTCTGTGATTCTCTGAAAGCACCCTTGCCGCAGTTGCAGGATGAGCCCTGGGCCTCCTCCTCAGAAGGTCCAGCAGCCCAGGTCCCTCAGCTTCTCCTCACAGCCCCAAAGCCCATCCTGTCAGTCCTGCAGAGCCTCTGCAGCCCCTCCTCACTGCCCAGAACAGGGAGCCCCACAGCCAGACACAGCAGCCCAGATGTGCCCCCCTGGCCTGTGGTGCCTCTGGCAAGGGAACAGCCCAGGCACTGCAGGAGCCTGCAGACAATTCCTGCAGCACTTGTAGGATGATCCTGCTCCCCAAGGGACGTTCCCATGGTGTGATGCTGTTTGCCCCCACTGCCCACGGCCACCCTGGGGCTGCTCACGGGGCTTTTCTCTGCTGAGCATTGGCCTGGGCGTGTTCTGGAGAGAGCCTGGGCAAGGAGCCTGGAGCCCCCAGGCCCTGGCCTGAGGCGTCAGCGCTGCCCCAGCAGTGCCCATGGCCTGTCCCTGCTGCAGCCCCGGCACTGCCACCCCCAGCACTGTGCCCGGCCCCGAGAGCACTCAGGCCCTACAGCAGCACCAGGGCCAGGAGGGCAGCGGGGCAGGGGCACGGGAGCAGCACTGGCAACACCAAGTGCTGCTGCTGCTGGGCACAGCTGCTGTGCCAGCACTGATCTGCCCCAGCTCTGCACACAGACATTGCTGCTGCAGCTCCAGAGAAGGAAACAAAAGGGGGATCTCTGGAGAAAACTCTGCTGGGAGATCCTTTAATTCATTTAAAGCCACTGAGAGCAGAGCTCCTCATTAGAACAGTCTGGAGCCAGTAAAAATGTGGAGAAAATCAAGACAAGACACAGACAATGGCCTTTATTTGTGGCCAATATTTAAAACTAAACCAAAGGGAAAAAAACCTCACAAGCAAACAAACAAGAAAAATCGAAGATTATTTTATTACAAGTGATTGGCAGAAATAGCCAACCATTTTAATGTTTCTGAAATTGTCCTGTGATCAGTATCCACACTGCAGCCTTGAGCTCCTGGTTCCTCAGGCTGTAGATGAGGGGGTTCAGGGCTGGAGGCACCACCGAGTACAGAACTGACAGTGACAGATCCAGGGATGGGGAGGAGATGGAGGGGGGCTTCAGGTAGGCAAAAATGGCAGTGCTGACAAACAGAGAGACCACGGCCAGGTGAGGGAGGCAGGTGGAAAAGGCTTTGTGCCGTCCCTGCTCAGAGGGGATCCTCAGCACGGCCCTGAAGATCTGCACATAGGAGAAAACAATGAACACAAAACAGCCAAAACTAAACTGGCACCAACCACAATAATCCCAAGTTCCCTGAGTTTGGAGTGTGAGCAGGAGAGCTTGAGGATGTGTGGGATTTCACAGAAGAACTGGCCCAGGGCATTGCCCTGGCACAGGGGCAGGGAAAATGTATTGGCTGTGTGCAGCAGAGCATTGAGAAAGCCACTGGCCCAGGCAGCTGCTGCCATGTGGGCACAAGCTCTGCTGCCCAGGAGGGTCCCGTAGTGCAGGGGTTTGCAGATGGACACGTAGCGGTGTAGCACATGATGGTCAGGATGGAAATTCTGATGTCATAAAAAACAAAGAAAAATACCTGTGCAGCACATCCTGTGTAGGAGATGTTCCTGGTGTCCCAGAGGGAATTGTGCATGGCTTTGGGGACAGTGGTGAGGATGGAGCCCAGGTCGGTGAGGGCCAGGTTGAGCAGGAAGAAGAACATGGGCGTGTGCAGGAGGTGGCCGCAGGCTACGGCGCTGATGATGAGGCCGTTGGCCAGGAGGGCAGCCAGGGAGATGCCCAGGAAGAGGCAGAAGTGCAGGAGCTGCAGCTGCCGCGTGTGTGCCAATGGCAGCAGGAGGAAGTGGCTGATGGAGCTGCTGTTGGACATTTGCTATGTCTGGCTGTTTCAACCTGTAGGAGGAAAAACAGTGAAGTTTGACAGGAGATTTCTCATAGAAGAGTCAAAACCCTTTCTCACAGACCATTCCCTGCCAATAAATACCACCCTTTGTCTACGTCTAGCAGAACTTCCTTCATCTTGGTTGCTGGAGATTGCTGCTGGCCAATGTTCAGTGAGAGCCAGACCTGCAGCAGGACCCTGGAGTCAGCCCTGACCCCCAGTCAGTGCAGGGGAACAGTGAGGGCAGGGGCCAGTCCTGGTGTTTGAACTTAGACAAAGAATCTCCTCCTAAGGCACAGGAGCTGCCAGGGTGAAGGGATGGGGATTGCAGGAGGCAGAACAAGAGATTCTGCTGCACCTGGGGAGAACAGAGTGTCCAGTGAGGCAGGAGAATTGTCTGAACCTTAGTGCAGACTGAGGGGAGCTGCTCTCTCCCTCTCTCCTGTTCCCAGCTGCCCTGGATTGCACCTTTCTGAGCTCCACTCCCGTGTTACCCTGGAAAGCCAGGAGACACTGCTGAGAGCAGAGGGATCCCTGGCACACAGAGTGGCTCCTGCCTTTCCCAAAGTCAGGGAGAGTCGGCTCATTCCCAGCCTGCCCTGCCCAGAGCTCCCCAGGGCAGAGGGAGCTGGGACACCCCATTGCTGTGCTCAGCCTGCACAGGAGGAGCCCAAGGGCTGGGCCTGAGCCTGCAGCTGGAACTGCCATTCCCAGAGAGCCCGTCAGCAATGCCAGGAGCACCTGGGCAAGGCAAGGAGAGAGAGAGCTGGGCCCTGAGGAAAAGCCTTTCCCTGCCCAGCCCTGCACAGCCCCTGGCAGGCAGCAGCAGTGCAGGACAGTGGCCCTCAGGCCCTGGTCAGCAGGGAATGGGCACATGGCAGGAGAGATGCCCTTCATCTCTGGGGCTGCTCTGCCGGCCCAGGAGGGGACTGAGGGCCCCGAGCCCCCGGGCTGAGGGCTGTGCTGGCTGCGAGGGGACACAAGAGCTGTGCTGCTCAGGGCAGTGTGTGCCCTGCAGGGCAGGGCCGGCAGGTGCCACATCTCCCCTGCAGCAGGGCTTCCCTCAGCACTGCCTCCCTCCCTCCCTGCCCACGCCTCTGCTGCTGGAGCTGTCCCAGCCCGAGCTGTTCCTGTGGCCCCGGGCTCCTTCCCTGCCAGTGCTGCCAGAGCCCAGCCCAGCCCCTGGGCCAGCTCTGCCCTGCAGCTGCTCGGGGCTGCAGGGATTAAAGAACAGCTCCCCCAGGCCTGGGCACCATGGAAAGGGGATGCTGCATGGATCTGGAGGCTGGGGAGCTGGAGGCACTTGCTGAGGTTCCCAGGAAACTCAGGTAATGGTTTAAGAGCCTCAGCCCCTGTTCTGCCTGCACAGCTGAGCTTCCATTGCCAGCAAGTTGAGCCAGGGAAAACTGGGGACAGAGGTTCAGGAAAGAAGAGACTCAGGTAGGAAATTCCTGCCCTGAATGAGCTCATGACAAGTCCCTTAAGAAATGACCTCGGTGGGAGCTGGAGCTCTGAGCAGCCTGGCCCACACAGCACCCTCTCCACAGCAGCAGGACCTGCCCTGGCAGGAGTCACTCCTTGCACCCACAGCTCCCCTCCACCATCCATGGGGAGCTCCCAGGCAGGCTGAGAGCTGCCCCTGGCAGGTGGCAGATGCCCTGGCCTGGCCAAGAGCCCTCAGGGCTGCAGGAGCTGCTCTGCACGACAGCCCTGGGCACCCCTGGCTGCAGCCCCAGCTTCAGCCCCTGCAGCCGTCCCTGGCAGCAGGAGCCGTCCTGCCCTGTCCCTCTGACGGTGCCCAGGGCAGCCCCGCTCTGGAGCACATCCTCCCCCAAAGCAGAAAGGGCAGCAGAGCCATCCTTACAGTCATGTCAGTCCTGTCCTGGGTCAGCTTGAGGAGATCCCTGCAGCCAGAGACTTACTGTGTCAGGAGCGGTGAAGATTTCTCCATGAAGAAGTTCAGAATTTTCAAAAGGTGTGAAAATTTCTCTGTGAATCATCTCAGATTGTCCTTCCAGTTTATTTAAGCCTCTGCTTCACTGCTCTCATGTACCTGCAGGCAGTGCCCTCAGCCCTGCTGGGCTGGGAGAGGAGCTGCTCCTCAGGAGAAATGTCTTTTTGAAGCTCTTCTTGCTGCCAGGAGCTGCCTCTGTGCCAGGAGCCCGGCCCAGCTCAGCAGCACAGACACAGCACCAGGACTTTAATGACCCTCTCGGGTTTGGTGTTGTTTACATCAGATTCAGTCCCTGAGAGTGTCTTCAAAAACTTTACAAGAACTCAAAATTAAGTTGAAGCACTGAAGTTTCTTAAAGTTTTAATGGGTCCCTCTGAGGGACATGAGTGAGAAAGTGTCCCCAGGTTCCAGTTAGAGCAGAACACTGCAGGCAGTGATGACAGGTGGGGACAAACAAGGCAAAGGTGTCTCTGATGCTCAGCAAACCTGCATGTGTTTCAGGAATGCAAAGGGCCAAGGCCTGAGCCCCAGCCCCTGCCAAGGCAGATCCTGTCCCTCCCTCAGTGCTCAGGGCTCTTCCCGGGACACTGGGATGTGGGGATGTGCAATGCCAAGGGCAGCACCATGGGGCGGCCCCTGCCAGGCTGCTGAGCAGGGACAAGGAGGCAATGAGGCCCCAGGCCTGCCAGGGTCACTTGTCTCCTGCTCATGGCTCAGGCCCAGGGCCAGCAGCCATGGCCCAAGTGCTGCAGGAGTTGGCTGTGTCAGGGCCTTTCAGCTGCTGCCCATCCCTGTGCCCTCTCCAGCCCAGGCTGTCCTACGGTGTCCATGCCCTGCGCCTCTGTCCCTGCAGGCTGTCGTCATCCCCCGGCTGCCCCACCTCGCTGGCCCCTTCCTTTGCTGACAGCTCTGTCCTGCCTGCCCCTGCCTGGCCACACAGAGTCTTGGGCTGCTTCAGACTTTTTCTGGGGGGTGTCTTGCTCCAAAGCCCTGCCCTGGGTGAGAAATTAGTTTTTCTCTGTTCTTAGTCTGGGCCTCCCCAGGTGTCCTTGGTATTATTTTTTCTTTTCTGGCTGTTTTCCACCTTGTCAAATTATCCACTATCACTGAAACAACCTTTCAAGCACTCCCGGGCTCTCCTCTGCTGTCCTCCATCTCCCACCACTGAGCACAGAGCTCCTTTGTTCCTATATAGTGTCATGTGCTGGAGGCCATGGGCACCCGGACAAGGACGGTTCTTTGCTATAGGAAGGAAACCACAGAACCCCAGGGTTTTACAGGGAGATGAGAGGCACTCACCTGAGACCAATTCAAGACAGACTTGTCTGTCCTTGCAGGTTTTGTCTGAAAGGAACCCTTGGATATATGGGGAGTTCTAGGGGTGGAATTCATTTCAGCTCTGGGTTTCTGGAAAAGAATGACAGTTGTTCTGCACAGGAAGGGAAGGCAGAGCCTCAGTGTTAAAAAGGAAGATGAGAGCTGCCCCTCAGGAATCCAAGGGAACCTAGACAGTCCTGGCAGCTTTTTTCTGAAAGCTATCCTTGGATAAGGAATTTTGAAGGCAGATTCCCAATTTTGGCCATGGATGCCTGGACATGAAAGATGTTTTCTCCATGGGAAGAGAAGGATGGTCGTCCAGTATTTTGAAGGCTGATGAGAAGTGGTCCCCAAGACGCCAAGGCCAGCCAGAGCTGTCTGTCCTGGCACGTTTCATATGGGAACAATCCTTTGGTATAATCAGATTTGGAAGTAGAATTCCAACTTTGGCCATGGGCACCTGGAGGAGGAGGACATTTCTTTCTCACAGGAAGGAAAGCACAGAACTCCAGGGCTTCAGGGATAGATGAGAACAGCCCTCAACATGCCAAGGTCAGCTGGACCAGTCAGGCATCCCCCAGGAGGACAAGCCAACCATGTTCTTGTATCCTTGGGGCCCTACAGCATCACTATTCCCTCTTGGATGCATGAGGCCCTATAGTATCAGAACAGATCTTTGTTTCCATGAGGCTCAGCAATATCACAATCATCTCCTTGGATCCACAGTGGCACAATGGCCCCTTAATCCGTGTGACCTGGCAGTGTCACTTTGGTTACCTTGTTTCTATGAGACCCTGTGGTGTCACACAGGCTCTATGGTTCCATTGGGACACCGAGTGCCAGAATGGCCTCACTGGTTCCATGAGGCCCTGCAGTGTCACAATGGTCTCCTGGGTTCACAAGACCCTGCAGAGCCCTTGATTCAATGAGGCTTCAAAGCGTCATAATGATCTCCAGGACTCCATGAGGCCTCCCAGTGTCACGAGGCGCCTCAGTTCCATGAGGCCCTGAAGTATGGAACAGCCCTTTGATTCCATTGGGCCCCTCAGTGTTACATGAACTCTTAGTTTCATGGAGCCCTGTAGTGTCACAATGATCTCCATGGTTCTGTGGTGTCACACAGTGTTCACAATGGCCCCTTGTTGCCCTGAGTTTTTAGCCTTCTGATATTTACATTTTTGCAGTGGAGTTTTCTCATGGATTGTAACATAAACAATGTGATTGTATTCACATTCCTCCTTGGAGGAGGGACAATTGATGGATTTCTAGGGTGACCAATGGGGTCGGAGAGGTGATAACTTCATTCTCCAGTCCCTGGTCATCATCCAAGAACTTTATAAATTGAGGTCAAAAATAAAATTCACTTCATTCTGTTCTGACTCCTTGACTGTGTGAAGTCGTTCTTTTTGTGTCCTCTAGCGACACCTCCTTGCTCCCAGGAGGCCCTGCAATTTCACAACTCTCTCATTGGTTCCACAAAGCCCTGCAGTTCCACAATGGTCCTTTGGTGTCACAAAGCCTTGAAGTGTCATAATAGTCTCAGCAGGTTCCACCACTGGTTCACAATGGTCTCCTTGGTTCTATGATGCCCCATTGTGTAACAATGGTATCCTTGGTTCCAGAGAGTCAGAATGTCCCCATGATCTCATGGAGCCCCACAGTGTCACTATGATCCCCTTGATTCCATGAGGCTCTGCTGTGCAACAATGGTTACACAAGGCCCTGCAGTGTCACAATGGCCCCTTGGTCCCAGTGAGTCCTGAAGTGTCCTAATGGTCTCCATAGTTCCATGAGGCTCCACAATGTCACAATGGACTTTTGGTTCCATGAGCTTTCGTACTGCCAGCAACAGTCTCCTTGGTTCCACAGTGTCACAAGGGACCCTTTGTTCCATGAGGTTCAGTGCTGTAACATGGACACCGTGATCCCATGAGGTTCTGCAGTGTCACAATGGACTCCTTGGTTCTGCAGCCCTGCTGTGTCACCATGGACCCGTAGTTCCATGAGGTTCCGTAGTGTCACCATGGTCCCTTTGGTTCCACAAGGCCTTGCAGTGCCACAATGGCCCCTTGGTTCCATGAGGTTCTGTACTGTACACAGATTCTCCTTGGTGTGGGAGGACAGATTGTAAAGAGACTAGAGAGAGTGCTGAAGGCAATCTCACCCCTGATAAATTGCAGCTGTACTAATTCCCAAGAGTGGGAACAGCCTTGCCCTTAATAGATCCCAGCTATGTCCAATGAGAGTGAGTGTTATAACACAGTGGGTGAGCTGGGCAAGAGTCAGTTGGAGTCTGCAGGCTGTGCTGGGAGGAAGAAGGGTCAAGTAGTCTTGTGGGGGACAGAGAGGGTCAGGCAGTGATGCAAGGGACAGGAGAGAGTTATCTCATCCTGCAAGAGGAAGAGAGGAGGAGTCCGAAGGCTGCGTGGAGCTGCCTATGGGTAGGCTACAGAGAGAAAGGTATTAGAGTTTTTAGATAATAAGGGACTGACTTTGTGTCAGTCATGGCTCCACCATCAACTCGTGCCCCCTATGAGGACCGGATGAAAATGAATGGGGACCCTGATGTGATTCTGACAAATGACTGCAGGCCTAAGAGCAGTGAGATGGTGGAGCTCAGCCAAACAGGTTGAGCTGAGCCAGGCAGATCAAGAGCCTGAAGAAAGGAGCCAGGTGAATGAGTGCCTGAGGCCTAAAATAGGCAGACCTGAGGGCCTAAAAATCTGGGTGAGTTGCAGCCAGGTGGACCTGAGAGCCTAAAAGCAATGTAGGCAGACCTGAGAGTCCAAGAGTCCAGATGACCTAGGAGACACTGACCCCAAGGTATGGCCACAGTTTGTGGGATCCTGAGGCAGCACCTGCCAGTGTTCACAGCAGCACGGTGTAGCAAGAAGCGGCATCAGAGCTCTGGGATGTGGAGTCAGAGCTGCACAAAAGCATTTTTCTTACATTCGTAAGAAAAGCTTGGAGTGACCAACTAACACAAAAAAAAACCCCAAAAAAGGAGGCAACCATACTCAAAGAAAAGAAACATTATGAAAACAAGTTTAGAACTACACGAAGCAGAGTGTTCAAAAGATTAAAGACAAGAGGGAGAGAAAGAGCAAGCAGAGATGTTGCTTCATCCAATGGAAGAACTGAAATTGCAGAAGACAAAAGACCCAAAAGTAAAAAAAAACTAAAAAAAGATCAAGAGAATTTACTAAAGCAGCAGTGAGAGCTAGAGACAGATTAGTTCTCTTTTTCAGTTCAATATGTGTATCTGCTGGTAAAACAAACATATTGTATTCAAAAGTTAAGGTTCCATAGGCATAGATATCAGTAGACATAAGGACAAAAGCTAATATCCCATGTAAGAGAATGATGTTCTATACTGTTAAGAACAAAAGGAAACCAAAACAAACAAAGAAGAGAGAGTTAAGAATTACTGAGAAAGGAACAGAAAAGGTAGTTCTGCCACTGTAAACTTTCACTCTGAGTGTACATTTCAAATAACACAATTGACCCATCTGCAGGAGGATTTCTCCTCAGGAGAAATGTATTTTTGAAATTTTTCTTGGTTGCCAGGAGCTCGGCCCAGCTCAGCAGCACAGACACAGCACAAGACCTTTAATGAGCCACTCATGGATTTAGTGTTGTTTACATTCAATTTTGTCCCTGAGAGTATGTTCAAAAAACTTACCAAGAACTCAAAGTTAAATTGAAACACTGAAGTTTCTTCAAGTTTTAATGGGTCCCACAGAGCAACCCGAGTGAGGAAAGTTTCCCCAAGTTCCAGTTTGATCAGAACACTGCAGGCAGTGATGACAGGTGGGGACAAACAAGGCAAAGGTGTCTCTGATGTTGAGCAAACCTGGATGTGTTTCACGAATGCAAAGGGCCAAGGCCTGAGCCCAGCCCCTGCCAAGGCAGATCCTGTCCCGTGCTCAGGGTTCTTCCCAGGACACTGGGATGTGGGGATGTGCAATGCCAGGGGCAGCACCATGGGGTGGCCCCTGCCAGGCTGCTGAGCAGGGACAAGGAGGCAATGAGGCCCCAGGCCTGCCAGGGTCACTTGTCTCCTGCTCATGGCTCAGGCCCAGGGCCAGCAGCCATGGCCCAAGTGCTGCAGGAGTTGGCTGTGTCAGGGCCTTTCAGCTGCTGCCCATCCCTGTGCCCTGTCCAGCCCAGGCTGTCCTACGGTGTCCATGCCCTGCGCCTCTGTCCCTGCAGGCTGTCGTCATCCCCCGGCTGCCCCACCTCGCTGGCCCCTTCCTTTGCTGACAGCTCTGCGTCCTGCCTGCCTCTGCCTGGCCACACAAAGCCTTGGGCTGTCCCAGACTCTTTCTGGGGTATGTGTTGCACCATAGCCCAGCCCTAGGAGGGAAATTCTTTTCTCTCTGTTCCCAGTCTGGAGTTCCCCAGGTGTCCTTGGTATGATTTTTTTCTTTCTCCAGCTGCTCTCTGCTTTGTCAAATTGATCCCCCATCTCTGAACCTGCCCTTCAATCCCTCCCAGAGCTCTTGTTCCCTCTTCTCAGTTTCCACTCTCCTTTGCACAGAGCTGCTTTGTCTCTATATAGTTGTCAGTAAGGCCATGGACACCTGGAGAAGAAGGACAGTTCTCTTCTATGGGAAGGAAACCACAGAACCCCAGGGTTTTGAAAGCAGATGAGAGGCACTCACCAGGGGCCAAGGCAAGCCAGACCTGTCTGTCCTCGCAGGTATTGTCTGAAAGCAACCCTTGGATATATGGGAAATTTTGGAGATAAGATTACATTGCAGCCATGGATTCCTGGACCAGAATGACAATTCTTCTCCACAGAAACAGAAAGTTCAGAACCGCAGTTTTGAAAGCCGATTAGCTGCAGCCCTAAGGAGGCCAAGGCCAACCAGACCAGTTTGTCTTGGCAGCTGTTGTCTTGGAGATTTTTTCTTGGATAGACAGAATTTGGGAGGACAAATGCCAGTTTTGTCCATGGGTGTCTGGACAAGGACAGTTTTTTCCATAGGAAGAAGCCACCCAGTGTTTCAAATGGAGATGAGAGCTGGCCCTCAGGAAGTCAAGGGAACCTAGACAGTCCTGGCAGCTTTTGACTTGGTGCTGTCTTGGATATAAGGAAATTTGGAGGCAGAACCCAATTTTGGCCATGGACACCTGGACTTGAAAAGACGTTTTTTTCCATGGGAAGGGAAGCATGGCTCCTCAGAGTTTTAAAGACAGATGAGAAGTGGCTCCCAAGAGGCCAAGGCCAGCCAGAGCTGTCTCTCCTGGCAGGTTTCATATGGGAACAGTCCCTGGATATAATCAAATTTGGAGGTAGCATCCCAATTTTGGCCATGAACCCCTGGAGGAGGACAGTTCTTTCCCACAGGAGGGAAAGCACAGAACTTCAGAGTTTCAGGGGCAGATGAGGAGCAGCCCTCAACATGTCAAGGTCAACTGGACCAGTAAGGAGGCCCCCAGAGGCCAAGCCAGACAGACCAGTTCTGTGTTCTTGGATCCTTGGGACATGCAGCGTCACAATTTCCCATGGTTCCATGAGGCTCCATAGTATCAGAACAGAACTTTGATTCCAAGAGGCCCAGTGATATCAGAGTGGTCTTCTTGCCGCAGTTGCACACTGGCCCCTCGCTTCCATGAGGCCTTGCAGTGTCCCAATGGTTTCCTTGGTTCTGTGAGGCCCTGTGGTGTCACAATGGCCCTGTGGTTCCATGGGGACTCAGAGTTCCACAATGGTCTCTCCAGTGGCTCGCAGATCACAATGGGCTCCTGGGTTCCACAAGGCCCTGCAGAGCCCCTTGATTCAATGAGGCCTCAAAGTGCCACAATGGTCTCCAGGATTCCATGAGGCCTCACAGTATCACAAAGACACCTTGGTTCCCTGAGGCCCTGAAGTGTGGAAAGGCGCCTTGATTCCATTGGGTGACTCATTGTTACATGAGTTCTTAGGTCCATGGAGCCCTGTAGTGTTACAGGGGCCTCCTTGGTTCCATGGTGATACACAGTGCCACAATGTTCCTTTGGACCTACAAGGTCCCAGAGTGTCACAATGGCCCCTTGCTGCCATGAGGCCGTGCAATGTCACAATGGTCTCCTTGGTTCCCTGAGGCCCTGCAGTTCCACAATGGCCCTTTGGTGTCACAAGGCCTTGAAGTGTCACAATAGTCTCAGCGGGTTCCCTCACTGGTTCACAAAGGCCTCCTTGGTTCCATGATGCCCTGTTGTATAACAGTGGTCTCCTTGGTTCCACAGTCAGAATGTCCCCGTGGTCTCATGGAGCCCCACAGTGTCACTATGATCCCCTTGATTCCATGAGGCCCTGCTGTGCTACAATGACCCCTTGGTTATACAAGGCCCTGCAGTGTCACAATTGCCACTTGGTTCCAGTAGGTCCTGAAGTGTCCTAATGGTCTCCATGCTTCCATGAGGCTCCACAATGTCACAATGGACTTTTGGTTCCATGAGCTTTCGTACTGGCAGCAACAGTCTCCTTGGTTCCACAGTGTCACAAGGGACCCTTTGTTCCATGAGGTTCAGTGCTGTAACATGGACACCGTGATCCCATGAGGTTCTGCAGTGTCACAATGGACTCCTTGGTTCTGCAGCCCTGCTGTGTCACCATGGACCCGTAGTTCCATGAGGTTCCGTAGTGTCACCATGGTCCCTTTGGTTCCACAAGGCCTTGCTGTGCCACAATGGCCCCTTGGTTCCATGAGGTTCTGTACTGTACACAGATTCTCCTGGGTGTGGGAGGACAGATTGTAAAGAGAATAGAGATAGTGCTGAAGGCAATCTCTCCCCTGATAAATTGCAGCTGTACTAATTCCCAAGAGTGGGAACAGCCTTGCCCTTAATAGATCCCAGCTATGTCCAATGAGAGTGAGTGTTATAACACATTGGGTGAGCTGGGCAAGAGTCAGATGGAGTCTGCAGGCTGTGCTGTGAGAAGAAGGGTCAAGCAGGCGTGTGAGGGACAGAGAGGGTCTGGTGGTCAGGGACAGGAAAGAGTTAGCCAGTCCTGCAGGGGGAAGAGAGCAGGAGTCAGAAGGCTGCATATAGCTGCCTGTGTGTAGGCTACAGAGAGAAATGTGGGAGTGTTTTCAGATAATAAGAGACTGACACCTGTGTCAGTCATGGCTCCACTGTCAACTGGTGCCTCTTATGAGGACTGGGCAACAATGAATGGTGACCCTGACATTATCCTGGCTGAATGACTATAGACCAGTGAGACAGTGGAACCCAGCTGAACTGAGCCAGGTGGGTCAAGAGCCTGACGATCAGAGCAGGGGAAGAGAGTCTGAGAGCAAAATAGGGAGATGTGAGAGCCTAAAAATCCAGATGAATTGCAGCCAGGTGGACCTGAGAGCTTGAAAGCAATGTAGGCAGAACTGAAAGCCCAAGAGTCTGAATAACTTATGAGACACTGGCCCCAAGGCCACAGTCTGTGGGATCCTTGGGCGCACGTGCCAGTGTTCACAGCAGCATGGTGTAGCTAGAAGTGGCAGCAGAGCTTTGAGAAGGTGGAGTGAGAGCTGCACGAAACAAATGTAAGACAAGCTTGGAGTGACCAACTAACAGAAAAAAGAAAAAAAAAAAAAGGAGGTGACCGAACTCAAAGTGAAGAAACGTCATGAAAATGAGTTTGGAACTGTACGAGGGAAAGTGTTGAAAAGAACTATACAAGGAGATTAACAGCAAACAGAGATGTTGCTTCAACTGACAGAAGAGCTAAAATTGCAGAAGAAAAAGCAACAAAAACTGAGCAAGAGAATTTACTAAAGCAGCAGTGGGAGCTAGAGACAGATTAGTTTTTTTAATCAGTTCAATGTGTTTATTTGCTGGTGAAACGTACATATTGTATTCAAAAGTTAAGATTCCCTAGGGATAGATATATGTCGGCATAGGGAGAAAAGCTAATATTCCATGTAAGCGAATGATGTGCTATACTGTTAAGAACAAAAGGAAACCAAAACAAACAAAGAAGAGAGAGTTAACAATTACTGAGAAAGGAAAGAAAAGGTAGTTCTGCCACTGTAAAATTTCACTCTGTGTCTACATTTCAAATAACACACGTGGCCCATCTGAAGGAGAATTTCACCTCAGGAGAAATGTATTTTTGAAACTTTTCTTGGGTGCCAGGAGCCCGGCCCAGCTCAGCAGCACAGACACAGCACAAGACCTTTAATGAGACACTCATGGATTTAGTGTTTTTTACATTCAATTTCCTCCCTGCGAGTATGTTCAAAAAACTTCTCAAGAAATCAAAGTTAAATTAAAACATTGAAGTTTCCTAAAGTTTTAATGGGTCCCACAGAGCAACCCGAGTGAGGAAAGTTTCCCCAAGTTCCAGTTTGATCAGAACACTGCAGCAGTGATGACAGGTGGGGACAAACAAGGCAAAGGTGTCTCTGATGCTCAGCAAACCTGGATGTGTTTCAGGAATGCAAAGGGCCAAGGCCTGAGCCCCAGCCCCTGCCAAGGCAGATGCTGTCCCTCCCTCAGTGCTCAGGGCTCTTCCCAGGACACTGGGATGTGGGGATGTGCAATGCCAAGGGCAGCACCATGGGGCGGCCCCTGCCAGGCTGCTGAGCAGGGACAAGGAGGCAATGAGGCCCCAGGCCTGCCAGGGTCACTTGTCTCCTGCTCATGGCTCAGGCCCAGGGCCAGCAGCCATGGCCCAAGTGCTGCAGGAGTTGGCTGTGTCAGGGCCTTTCAGCTGCTGCCCATCCCTGTGCCCTCTCCAGCCCAGGCTGTCCTACGGTGTCCATGCCCTGCGCCTCTGTCCCTGCAGGCTGTCGTCATCCCCCGGCTGCCCCACCTCGCTGGCCCCTTCCTTTGCTGACAGCTCTGCGTCCTGCCTGCCTCTGCAAAGCTTTGGGCTTGATACCAAAAGGGTAATTCCATTTCTACCCTGCCTGCGAAGTTTTAGCTGAGAAACCAGTCACGTAAAGGGGCCGCTTTTCATGTGAGGATGGTTGAAAGACAAAAAGAAGACATCTGGCTTGAGAGTGTAGTGATAGAAAAAACAAGGAGTGAATCTGGGAAGTTCAAGTGGCTTTTATGGAAATGTGTAAGTATTAATACACATTGAGTGACTGTATATAAACAACACACTGGTAGAATTAGATGTTCATGTAAGGTTAGGAGTTACCCTTCACTAGATCTGAGGCCCAAATCAAGGATACCCTCCTAAAGAGCAAAGTAGTGTTGTCTTATTCTGATATTTTGGATATTTGATGGTGATAGGGCCTCACAAAACAAAGGAGTCTCCTGTGGCACTGTGCAAACTCATGGAACAAAGAGTCCATTTGGACACAGCAGAACCTTGTGGAACTAAAATCCATTTTGGCACTTTGGGGCCACATTGAAGAAATGGTCCCCATGATACGGCAGTTCCAAGGAGACCACTGTGACTGAGAAACCTCTTGGAACCAAGGAGCCATTTCTGACACAGCAAGGCCTCGTGGAACCATGGGTCCATTGTGACACTGCGGAGCCTCACAGAACCAAGGTGACCATGGTATAGTACAGAACCTCATGGAACCAAGGGTGCATTATTAATGTGTGTGTCACATGGAACCATGAGCCACTGTGACACAGTGTGGCCACATGGAACCAAGGGGCCATTGTGACACTGAGGATCCAAGGAGCCCATTGTGACTGAGGAACCTCATGGAACCAAGAATCATTGTTACACTGTGGGGCCCTGTGGACCAAGGGGACCACAGTGACATTGTGGGGCCTCATGGAACAATGGAGACTCTTCTGACACTTTGGGACCCACTGGAACCAAGGGGCCATTATAGCATGGCAGGGCCTACAGTAGTGGATGGAGAAGTGGATCTTCCGCAAATCAATCCCCAGAGCCTGACACGGGACAAGGGGCTGGGCTGTGTGACCAGGACATCAAGGACGTGCATGATCCAGGTCACTGTGGCTGAGTTGGGTTCCCCAGGGCAGGAAAGATGTCTGGCAGCTGCAGCAGGGTTAGGGAAGGGCCCCAAGGTGGGGCTGGAGCCCTTTGGCTGTGAGCAGAGGCTGAGGGAGCTGGGCTTGTCCAGCCCGAGCAGGGAAGGCTGAGGGGCTCCTCATGCCAGCCTGGCAGTGCCACCGAGGAGGTGATGGAGACACAGAGCCAGGCTCTTCACTGGGGGCCTGGTGGGAGACAAGAGACAATGATATAGAGTGAAAGAGGGGAGCTTCAGCCAGGACAGGAGGAAACCTTTGTTCCCATGGGCTCAGCCAGGTGCTGAGATGCTGCCATCTCCCTGTCCTTTGGGATTTCCAATCCAGACCAAATCAAGCCTTGAACCACTTGGTCTGGCCCAGTTTCTGACAGCTTGGGCTGCTGACTTGCTGAGGTCCTTTCCAATTCAGCTCTCTAATGATCCGGGGACAGTGCTGCTCCCTGTTTTACACTGGAGCACAGCAGATGGGACAGGAGCCCTGCAGGGCTGTGCAGGACCTGCAGCTTGCGAGGTGCACGAGCACATCTTCATCAGCTGGGTCATTTGAGCACTTCTAAGAAATGCCAAAGTTTTCCCATCAGGAGAGACCAGGAATTTCCTGGAATTGTATGATGGCAGGAGAAGGAATCCTGATCTTCCCCTCTCTTAGTGTCACTGGCTGGATTTCTGTTTTTCATGGGGCTGTGCCTTCCCTTGGTTTCATTGGCTGGCAATAAACGAACATCCCTCTGTGTCTCAGGCAGCTCCTTCTGCAAGGAAAGCAGGTGGGAGTTTGTGCCAAGGAGCTGAAAGCTGCAGGTGCAGCCTGGATTGGAGGAAGCTCAGATTGGCAGAAGGCTGCTCTGAGTCCCAGGGGCTGGATGAGGGAAATGGTGGGGTGGGGGTAGGGACAAAGCGTGACTGATTGTCAGCCATGAAGGGTCTTGATTTTCATATCTGTTCAGACTGCATGGGGAGGTGCTGGGGATCAATATCAACTGGAGATTGCTGATACCAATCTATAAACAGGGAAATAAACTAAATTGGACAAAAATCCTTTACATTTCTATGAGATAGAGTATATGCTCTTTGAATACACTTCTGAAATCTGTACAATCAACCACAGAAGAATTGAAGAATCTAAATTAAATTAAATTATTCCCAGGAGATTTTCTGGTTTTGGGTGTTTTGAAATATTAATGAGCCTTTGGCACTGAATTCCTGAACTGAAGAGCTGAAGACTGAACAAGCCTCTGAAGAACTAAAACTCATCAGGGACCTCCAGTTGCTCAGGATCCATCTGCAGCAGAGCAGATTAAATAGATTCCAGGGTTTCCTACTGAAAAAGTACTGTGAGCTCACGTGCAGTCACAGGGGCTCCATGGTGACATCCCAGGGGTCCTTAATCTTCATAAGGGTCATGAGGTGACAGACAGTCACAGGGCTGCACAGTGACAACAGAGGTGTCTGTACACTGCCAAGGAGCCAATTTGTCCCAGGCAGTGGCAGGAGTCCACTGGTGACATCCCTGTGCTCCTAAAGAACAGCGAGGTGACAGAAACTCACAGGGCTCCATGGGGACATCCCAGGAGTGTCCAGGCTGCCAAAGAGCTGGGATGTCACAGACATTCACAGGGGTTCCTGTCATGGACAGAGTGGCAGCTTCAGGCAAAATTTATTAAACAAGTTCCTGTTGGGTTATGAGGTGCAGAAAGGACCCCCAACACCCCAATCATACCCCCAAGCTCCCCAAACCAGGCTTTACAAACTCTTTCTGTGAGAGGATCCTGGGACTTATTGGATCCAATCCCAGCCCCAGACTTTGTCAAGGATTTATGTGTAAAGAATCATAAAGGTGGAATTGAACCTTTGTACAACTTTGTCCCACAACAATAAGGATGGCAAACCAGAAGTGTTTAGGTACATATACATATGACTGATTATGATCATGATTAAAAAAAAGGTTTTGTTTACTTACTCCACAGTATAGGAGCTGTAACATCTATTTTAATATAGTGCTCTAGGAGTGCAGAGGAGCCCTGGCCAGAGGCTGCCCTGTCCCTGGGGCAGCAGGAGCTGCCTGAGGAGCCCCGGGGCCAACTCTGTGCTGCTGTGCTGGGCAGCGGGGCTGGCCCTGGGGCTGCACGAGCTGCCTGAGCTGAGCATGTCCTGAGCATTCCAGACACAGAGTGGCTGTTCCTGACCTCCAGTGCCTCCAGTTCCTGCTGCAGGGCCAGACAGCCACTCTGGGCTGTTCTGCAGGGCTGGGGCAGGGAGAGGAAAACAATGGACCCTTGATTATGAGAGTCCCTGCAGTATCAGAATGATCTCCTTGGTTCCACACATCAGCTGGGAGAAGCTTTCATAGCCAGGGACTAAAGATCCTCTCCCAGAAACTGGGAATTCCTGCTGGTATGTCCAGCTTTGCAGGCAATGAGGTGGGCAGAAAAACAAGGAGAACTAGGCAAGAAAACAGTAATCCATAGTATAAAGTCATTATAACAGTATTTATTTAGTCAATGCTGACAGTGATGGGAATAGCTCCACCACAAACTCACTTGTCTGTTCTTCACACAGTACTATCTTTTATATTTTTTTTTTGTTCTCATTATACTTTCCTAACCTTGATATTGTACATATTTTCTAATCACATGTTTATGTAAGCCCTGGTAGCACATGCCTGGTCCGTGCAAAGGGTGCTCATCAGCCTCCTGGTGATTGTTTTGATGAAGGCTCAGAAAACTTCCTGGGGCTTGAACTTATTACCCCTGCTTCCGCACATGCTCTATAAGATTGTCTGCTCAAATAGCCAGGGGTCAGCTGTTGCAGTTACCTTGTGTCATGGTTGGACACTGGCCCACTGCCAGGCACCCACGAGAGTCCTTCACTCATCCTCCCCTGCCACAGCTGGGCAGAGAAGGAAAAAAATATTAACAAACACTTCATGAGTGAGTTAAGAAACAGGAGAAATATTTCATAAACAAAATGGCTCAACTTAAGTTGCAAAGTGAATTTTAATACTAACAGAATAAGAGAAGAATAATGAGAGGTAAATAAACCCTTAAAACACCTTTTTTCCACCCAGGTCCTCCGTTCTTCTCACGACAGCACAGAGAAACAGGGCATGGGAGTTTTCTCATTTCATCTAGAGATTTTCTTCTGGTGCTCTGGGAGAGGAGCCCTTCTCCCATGTGGCCATGGAGTCCCTCCCACTGGATACAGTTCTCCATGAACTGCCCCAGCGTGGGTCCACTCTCACGAGCAGCAGCCCTACCGCACCTGCTGCAACGTGAGTCCCTCCCACGGGCACACAGTCCTCCCAAACTGCTGCAGCATGGGGCTCTCCTCCCACGGGCTGCAGTCCTCCAAGGACAGGCTGCTCCAGCCTGGAAGCAGGGCCCCCTCTCTCCACCGGGTCTCCCACTGGATCACAGCCTCATCCAGGCATCCACCCGCTCTGGGATGGGCACCTCCCCAGGGGCTGTGGTGGATCTCTGCATCCCCATGGATCCCCATGGGCTGAGAGTGGATCTCTGCATCCATGGATCCCATGGGCTGAGAGTGGATCTCTGCATCCCCATGGATCCCCATGGGCTGAGAGTGGATCTCTCCATCCCCATGGATACCCGTGGTGCCCCTGCCACAAAAACCAGGCCATGCCAAACCAATACAGCTTGTTCTGCGAAATTTGCTGAATTCTAAAAAGGACTTCATTCCCATTCCTTGTTACAAGGTAACTATTTCTTTCTGCACAGCTACAGCTTTTGGCACAGTTCAAGCATTATCTTGTTGCCTCAGCATCAGGGCCCATCAGGCTGAGTCTGACCTGTCCTTTCTCCAAGCTGCAAACAGAACCTGCCCCCAGCCAGTGCCCTGCAAACAGGCAGGGTTCTGTCTGGGCCAGGGAGAGTGCACAGAGATTTGGGGTCTGTGAGTGCTGGCAGGGAGAGATCAGGCACAGGGAAACACCTGCAGGGGGAAAATCTCCAGGAAGCAGAGAGAGTCCCTGTCCCTGAGCCCCATGGCCTCCAGTCCCTGCTGCAGGGCCAGACCTGACTCTGCTGCTCTGTGGGGCTGGGACAGGGGCAGGGAGAGTCTGGACTCTGCAGTGCCAGCCAGAGGAAAACAATGGACCTTTGGGTATACAGGTCCCTGCAGTGTCACAATGGTCTCCATGGTTCCATGAAGCCATGAAGAGTCAAAATAGCTGCTTGATTCCTTGGGGCTGCGCAATGTAACAATTTCATCCTGGTTCCATGAGACCACAAAGCGTCACTATGGTCCACTTGGTTCCATGAGGTCCTGCAGTGCCACAATGGCCCCTCGGTTCTAAGAGGTCCTGCAATGGCAGAGAGGTGTCCTTGGTGACAGAGTGACACAAGTGACCCTTGGTCACACCAGGCCCCACAGTGTCACACGGCACCTTTGGCTCTGTGGGGCCGCAGTGTCTGTTCTGCTGGTGAGCAGGGTCAGCACAAGACACAGACACAAAGTTCAGGAATTCTGTGATTTATTATAATGCAAAAGTGCAAAGAATCACCAAAGGAGAAGCTCAGCAATGCACCCAATCATCACTACCAAAGATTGCCTGATTAAGTGATTAAGAAAGAGACAGCACCAGGTCCCCTCTGACTTTCCCATCACCCAGATCCACACATCAGCTGGGGGAAGCTGTCCCAGCCAAGGACTGCAGAGCCACTCCTGGACACTGGGAATTCCTGCAGGTGCCTCCAGCCCCAGGTGAGGCTCCAACCTCGCTGTGAGAGGGCCCAGCTCTGACAGTGCTGAATAAACAAACTGACAGCACTTCTAGTGCAGGAACATCTGCTTTCATTCTCCTCTTGGGTTTCACCCAAAGCCTGGCCAGGGCTCAAGGAGGAACCAAGGGAGTTGACTTTGATCCAAAACTCCCAGACAAGGCCAGATGTCAGATTTCATGGCCTTGTCCAGTTTCTAAACACAGAAATGTCAATCCATGTTTTACTAATGAGTGGATACTTCTATCACAGCTCTAATGGCAATGCATATTTCCTTAATGAGCAGATACAAAGATAACCTTTGGCTGGAAGGTTCATCCAGAGGTCTCCTTTGGCTCAGGGCCTGTTGTTCAGGCCTCACTCAGGGCCTGTTGTCCAGGCCTTGGAACTTGAGGGACGTGGTTTAGTGCTGGGCTTGACACTGCTGGGTGAGCGGCTGGACTCCATGAGCTCAGAGGTCTTTCCCAACAGAAAGGATTCCATAATTCCAGGATTCCATCTGCTGGATTCAGCCAGGTCCATGTTAGCAGCATTGCTTTGCTCAAAACATTTCCTCTTGCTCAGCTCTTGAGGCCTAAGGCTTTAGCACCTTTAGCTCCTGGTGCTGAGCTGCTCACGCTGAACGAGACAACTCACAGAGAAGAATACAGTTCATGCAATTCCTTCTGGGACACTGAGAGGGGAGGCTGTGAAAACAGGAGCATTGTTTGGTGTGGCCTCCTCTCTGCCCTTCACGCCTTTCAGTGCTTTGAAGCAGCCAAGAGCTTTCTCCAAGAGTGCAATGAAGCAGCTGTTCCTGCTCCCAGGTCTGGCTCTTCCCAGTCTCTGACCTTGCCTACTTTTGTCCCTCTTGCTGTGCCCTCTGTGCCCCTGTGCTCGGTGGCTGCTGCCCAGCACTGTGGAACTGGCACAGATCCAGGGGTCGAGACCCTCCTTTCTCTGCCCTTGGAGCTGCCTGCTCACAGCAGCCTTTTCCATCTGGAAGCTGCACGTGGAGAGGGAGTCCCCACCTCTGTTCCTTGCACAACCCCAGGAGCCCAGGGCTGCCATCTCAAGTCCCTGCTGGCCCTGAGGGCTCCCAGGTGCCTCAGGCTGCTGTGACACCAGTGCACACGGGAGGGAAGAGTGGCAGGGGCTGTGCTGAAAGTCAGCTCCATGGCCTGCTGCTGCTGCAGTGGGGGTCATTTGTGCAGCCGTGCCCCAGAGTGAGGGATCAGA
>JAKJHU010002155.1:0-47814 GCA_022316685.1 Progne subis subis | reverse complement strand
ATATCTGGCCATGACTTTGTTACAAACTGCACTTTTAGAATTACTTGTCCCTCAGGACTATCAGGGTCTATGCTTGAATATAATTGAAAATTTCTTTTAATCGATTTAGCCAAGTGGCAGGAATCTCATCTTTTTCTTGGGACCCATCAAAAGCTAATTTAGTATTATTTCCTCTGGGGACAGATTCTCTTATACCTCTTACTATCAAGGACCTATAGTCTCTCATATTTTGTCTTTCTTCTTCTCGATTTGGGTCCCACCCTGGGTCAGTTATCGGTAATTTATGATCTCCAGGTGGCCCCAACCTATTTTCCCTTTCCCAGATTCTGATACTTGCTGTTCTAATCATTCGTACTTCCTCAGGGGAGAACAAGATGTTTAATATAGAATTTAACTCTCCCCATGTATAAACATTGGGCTCAAGGAATTGGTCTACCTGTGTGGCAATACCTATGGGATCTTCAACTAAATTTCCTAGCTCTTTCTTAAATCCTCTTACCTCAGAGGCTGTTAATGGGGCATTTACAAATCCCACTCCTCCAATCACTCCTCCCATAGGCACTTCCCTGAGGGGAAAAAGTCTTTCTGGCTTTAAGGCTTTTGACCTGGTGTTACAATAGGGTCCTTCACTTACATTATTAACTGATAACACTGGCTGGGTTAGGAATTCCTGGGGAATTCCAGGAGAACGGGATGACTCACAGGAGTCTGTAGGGGTTTTGGTTAACTCCCAATTAGGGGGTGGCAGGGGCATTGCTGTAGGTGAGGGGGAGGTAGTAAAATCTGTAGGGGGAGAAACAGAGGATGGTACTGTGGGAGGAAGGGGGGCTAGGGATGAGGTTGTGTTTTGGGAAACTGAAGGGGTTATAGCTGGGGCTAAAGAACTTTGACTATTGGAAGAAGGTGCAAAGGGGCTGTTGGGAGAGAAGGGGGAGAAGGTACTAAGGACTGGGGAGGAGAAGTGTTAAGGAGGGGTGATGATGGAATCACTGGGGGAAGAGGAGGAGAGGGTTCTGAAGGAGTTTGAGTTTGACTCGGGGAAGTTAGTAGGGGAACTGGGACAGGATTTTGAGGGACTTGGGGCACCTCTGGGTAAATTGGAGGGGGTAAATGGTCTAAAGGGTCCCATCTTTGATTAGTTTCTGTTCTTTCCTCTTTCTGTTCCTTTCTTTCACATTTTTCTTTTTCTTTTAATTTGCAGACTTTTATATTCTCTTTACTCGTGGCTCTCTTTTGCCAATAAGCAGCATAAGCTAACTGGTTTACGTCTGGATCTTCCTGAGTTCTTAGGTAGTGGTTTAACTGATAGCACATTCACTCATCATGTGTTCCAAACCATGGCCACTCTCCTGGTAATTTTAATTTTGGCCAGACTTCTGTGCAATAAAACACCATTTTAACCTGATCTAGTCCTTTTGTGGCCTCTAAAGAATCCCATTTAGTTAAAAGTTGTTCTAAGGGACTACCGGGTGGAATACTCTTTACTTTGTTATTCTCCTTTTGGGATTTCTTTTGCTTACTAGTACATTGTCCCATTTTCTTTAAACTGGAAAAAAAATTTCAAAGGTGCCCTCTACTGACTGGCAACACAGGTTTTTTCAAGCAAAAAAATTCTTCAGCTTTTCTCCGTTTACTTCAAATCTCCTGACTTAATTCTTGAACACTTCAACATAAAACTCCTAAACTTTATGCTTTTCTACTTTTTCCTACACTTTTGCTTTCATTTAGGGAACAAATTCTCCCTCTTTCTACTCACTTTCTCTAACCTTCCTCACTTTCTTGGATGCTCACACTTTACTCACACCAGGGGCTCAGACTCTCTTCTGACCCCTTTGAGGTGAGTCCTAATGACCTCACCCCCTATGTACCCCCACGCCTTGCCTCACCCCTGAGACTCTGGACACGCTTTGCGGCGCACGACAGGGTCCCTAGTACTGGCATCCACTTCCAGGCCCCAGGGCCTTCCCACGCCTGAGCCCCCGCCGGGCCGGACACCTTCAGTCCGAACCCCGGACTAGACTGCCCTGTCACTAGTACAGTCCCCCTCTTCACTTTTTTAAACGGAGGTAAGAGGTCAAGACTCCGCACGGGTTACCTGGGGGGGTATCCCTTCCTTGTTTCCAAGGATCAACCCGAGAAGGGCCCGACCCCTTTGCCTTCCACCAGGACTGGCTTGACTACTTCTCCCCAGCGAAGCAGCCTCGGCAAGAGGGATGAGTGCGTGTGTGCAGGATGCCCGCCTTGCCTCTACATTGACTCCCCACCCCGGTGTCCTCGGGCTATGGGTTTACGGCCTCCTCCCTGAGACCGTGGCAGCACACCCTCTCCGGTGCATCTGGCTCAGTCCTGGGAAGCAGGGACTCTCATGAGCTCTCGGCACCTGCAGTGTCTGGGGACACCCTGTCAACCCTGGTACGGCTTTCCCGCCCCTCCAGGGACTCTAAACCCTCCTAGGCTACTCTAGCCTTTAAGGGGGGGGACCTGCCCCCAATGCGTGCCACTCACACTCTGTTTTCCCCTGCACGCCCGGGGGGGGGGTTTTTCTGCCCCTAAGGAGACGCCTCACTCATTCGTTTCACTCATTTCCCCCTTTTCCTGGTTGGCCCCCTCGCTGGGGGCCGAAACCGCAGTACCGAGGGGTCCACACTCAGTTCCGGGGGTCCGAGCTGCTGGCCCCTGACTCTCTCACACTCCCACTCGCACGTCTCCTTTACCTGCCGCCGGAATGCTCACCCTCCGGCGCTCCTCCTCGTTGCCGGTCCCAGGCTGCTCCCGCTTGGCCAGCTGTCCCGGAGGTCCGAAGGGCGAGCTGTCCCGTCCTTGGTCCCTCTTCAGGCGTGGCCAAATCCCATGGACGAGCCCCCAAGAGTCAGAGACTTGCTGGTTTTGTATGTTTCTTTATTATCAAGCTTGGCTCTGGGGGAGAGCTTGCTTGCACCCTTGGCAACGTGGAGGAGGAGGTACACACAGCTTCACTTCACAGCAAAGCTGGGGACTCCCACCCCCCCTCACGGGCTTTTTCCCTTGCCGGGGAGTCCGTTTCGCTTCGCTGATCAGGGGTCATCCAGCGATGGGGGACTCCTTCTCAGGTCACGGCAACTAAATAAAGCTGCTTCAGCGGACCCCCGTACTTCGTGCACTAGTCGAAAATGTGACTACAGTCCTGGATTTTACTTTGGTTCCCTGCTTTTCAGAGTCTCTTGTTCTTGAGTTGTTTCCAGAATTCAGGCGTTCTTTTTAATTGCATATTCAGACACTATCCGGCGAATGGGAGCAGAGATACAGGTAATAAGGTGAATTCTTAATTAACAAACAAGTAAATAAGGTGATAAATCAGTATTAAAACAGGAATAAGGCAAAATTTTTATACAGAAATAGCATTAACAATCTTATTGGAATTACTTAACAATTAAGAAACTAAAACATAGATTATTTGAATAGAATTTTTTTATAACAACAGTGATGTCCCAGAGAGGCGAACCTTGGAGCTGCCAGAACGGTGATGTCCCAGAGAGGGGAACGTTGGAGATGCCAGCACGGTGATGTCCCAGAGAGGGGAACCTTGGAGCTGCCAGCACAGTGATGTCCCAGAGAGGGGAACGTTAGGGCTGTGCCACTCCTTGCCCAGCCCCAAGAGCGCTGGCAGCACCTGGAGGAGACACGAAGGCCGAGCTGGGAGGGAGGCAGCAGGATCATGGAGTGCAGGCCCCTGCCCTGCCCAGACAGGCCAAGAGTGGTAGGCTGGACATCCCCGGGAGTTGTGCCAGAAGGCTCCTGGAGCTGCAGCCGCCTGGGAGCTGCGAGCATTGCAGTGACGGCAGAGGTCTCAAGAAAGGGCCCGGGCCTGGCTTGGGGCTGAGGCAGTGGCCCAGGGAGCAAATGAACTTGCAGCTTGTGGGCCAGAGCATGGAAGAGCAGGGGCAGTGGTGCCTGGGAGAGCCTGTTGTCAAGGGCCTGCAGGAACAGGACACAGGCAATGTGTTGACGCTGCTTGGAGGCAAGGTGAGCTGGGATGTGGGGCTGGAGTTGTTCCCTGGGAGGGTGGTGGGGCCTTGGGTCAGAGTGGGCAGAAAAGCTGCGTCTGGCCTGGAATGGCTGGAAATGTGCAAGTGATGGTTGCAGGGGACTTGGTGGCCTGAAGAGGTGGCGTGGTGTGGTGTAGCATGGCATGGAGCGGTGTAATGTGGGGATTGCAGTGTGATTGGGTTTGAGAAAGTTGGGAGGGATAGGAATTGAAAAGGTGCAGGGGGTGTTGGAGTAGGGGGTGGGCAAGCAAGAGGCAGTTTTGGGTGGGTGCTGGTGCTTGTAGCAATTGTGTAGCAGGGCTGAGGTGAAAAAGCGAGTGCTTGGGAGAGTAAGGGCAGCTGGTTCTAGCAGAGAAAGGGAGAAAGACAAGGGGGCTTTCTCCACTGGGATGGGAAGAGTCCTTCCACTAGGCTGTCCTCAAGCTGCTTGTGCCGCAGATGTGCCTGAGGAATGGTCATTGCTTGCAGTGTCCTGTGCTGTGTGTGAGTGCATCTGAAAATTCGGAAGGAGGTAGCAGCTATGCTGGGGGCAGAGTGGCCTTTTTCTTGGTGGGTTTTGTTGTTGGGTTGTTTTGGTTGTTGTGGTTTTTCTTTTCTGCCCTTTCCCTGTGGGCTCTGGGCAGAGCTCTGTAAGTCTATGTCCCTCTTGCCTGTGGCACAGCAGAAGTGGTCCGGAGGACCTCGCTCGAGCTGAGTGCAGAGGTTTGCACATCAGCACAGGCCAGAGTGCTCAGAGGCCGGTCAGTTTGATGACTGGGTGTGGCTGTGGACACTTCCCTTGGAGCGTGTCAAAGCCATAAAACGTTGGAGCTGGCAGCACTGTGATGTCCTACAGAGGGGAACCTTGGATCTGCCAGCACGGTGATGTCCCAGAGAGGGGAACCTTGGAGCTGCCAGCACGGTGATGTCCCAGAGAGGGAAACCTTGGAGCTGCCAGCACGGTGATGTCCCAGAGAGGGGAACCTTGGAGCTGCCAGCACGGTGATGTCCCAGAGAGGGGAACGTTGGGCCTGTGCCACTCCTTGCCCAGCCCCATGAGTGCTGGCAGCACCTGGAGGAGACACGAAGGCCGAGCTGGGAGGGAGGCAGCAGAATCATGGAGTGCAGGCCCCTGCCCTGCCCAGACAGGCCAAGAGTGGCAGGCTGGACATCCCCGGGAGTTGTGCCAGAAGGCTCCTGGAGCTGCAGCCGCCTGGGAGCTGCGAGCATTGCAGTGATGGCAGAGGTCTCGGGAAAGGGCCCGGGCCTGGCTTGGGGCTGAGGCAGTGGCCCAGGGAGCAAATGAACTTGCAGCTTGTGGGCCAGAGCTTGGAACAGCAGGGGCAGTGGTGGCTGGGAGAGCCTGTTGGCAAGGGCCTGCAGGAACAGGACACAGGCAATGTGTTGACGCTGCTTGGAGGCAAGGTGAGCTGGGTTGTGGGGCTGGAGTTGTTCCCTGGGAGGGTGGTGGGGCCCTGGGTCAGAGTAGACAGAAAAGCTGCGTCTGGCCTGGAATGGCTGGAAATGTGCAAGTGCTGGTTGCAGGGGACTTGGTGGCCTGAAGAGGTATGGAGTGGCATGGCATGGAGCGTTGTAATGTGGGGATTGCAGTGTGATTGGGTTTGAGAAAGTTGGGAGGGATAGGAATTGAAAAGGTGCAGGGGGTGTTGGAGTAGGGGGTGGGCAAGCAAGAGGCAGTTTTGGGTGGGTGCTGGTGCTTGTAGCAATTGTGTAGCAGGGCTGAGGTGAAAAAGCGAGTGCTTGGGAGAGTAAGGGCAGCTGGTTCTAGCAGAGAAAGGGAGAAAGACAAGGGGGCTTTCTCCACTGGGATGGGAAGAGTCCTTCCACTAGGCTGTCCTCAAGCTGCTTGTGTTATAAATAAATTCTATTCAAATAATCTATGTTTTAGTTACTTAATTGTTAAGTAATTCCATTAAGATTGTTAATGTTAGCTTCTATATAAAGAATTTGCCTTATTCCTGTTTTAATACTGATTTATTACCTTATTTGCTTGTTTGTTAATTATGAATTCACCTTATTACCTGTATCTCTGCTCCCATTCGCCAGATAGTGTCTGAATATGCAAATAAAAAGAACACTGGAATTCTGGGAACAACCCAAGAACAAGAGACTCTAAAAAGCAGGGAACCAAAGTAAAATCCAGGACTGTAGTCGCATTTTAGACTAGTGCAAGAAATACGGGGGTCTGCCGAAGCAGCTTCATTTAGTCGCTGTGACCTGAGAAGGAGTCCCCCATCGCTGGATGACCCCTGATCAGCGACGCGAAACGGACTCCCCGGCAAGGGAAAAAGCCCGTGAGGGGTATGGGAGTCCCCAGCCTTGCTGTGAAGCAAAGCTGTGTGTACCTCCTCCTCCACGTTGCCAAGGGAGCAAGCAAGCTCTCCCCCAAGGCCAAGCTTGATAATAAAGAAACATACAAAACCAGCAAGTCTCTGACTCTCTATTATATTTTTTTTCCAGAACACTTGTGCCGCAGATGTGCCTGAGGAATGGTCATTGCTTGCAGTCTCCTGTGCTGTGTGTGAGTGCATCTGAAAATTCGGAAGGAGGTAGCAGCTATGCTGGGGGCAGAGTGGCCTTTTTCTTGGTGGGTTTTGTTGTTGGGTTGTTTTTGTTGTTGTGGTTTTTCTTTTCTGCCCTTTCCCTGTGGGCTCTGGGCAGAGCTCTGTAAGTCTATGTCCCTCTTGCCTGTGGCACAGTGGAAGTGGTCCGGAGGACCTCACTCGAGCTGAGTGCAGAGGTTTGCACATCAGCACAGGCCAGAGTGCTCAGAGGCCGGTCAGTTTGATGACTGGGAGTGGCTGTGGACGCTTCCCTTGGAGCGTGTCCAAGGCATGGAACGTTGGAGCTGGCAGCACTGTGATGTCATAGACAGGGGAACCTTGGAGCTGCCAGCATTGTGATGTCCCAGAGAGTGGGACCTAGGAGCTGCCAGCACGGTGATGTCCCAGAGAGGGGGACCTAGGAGCTGCCAGCACTGTGATGTCCCAGAGAGTGGAACTTTGGAGCTGCCAGCACAGTGATGTCCCAGAGAGGGGAACGTTGGGGCTGTGCCACTCCTTGCCCAGCCCCATGAGTGCTGGCAGCACCTGGAGGAGACACCAAGGTCGAGCTGTGAGGGAGGCAGCAGGATCATGGAGTGCAGGCCCCTGCCCTGCCCAGACAGGCCAAGAGTGGTAGGCTGGACATCCCCGGGAGTTGTGCCAGAAGGCTCCTGGAGCTGCAGCAGCCTGGGAGCTGCGAGCATTGCAGTGACGGCAGAGGTCTCAGGAAAGGGCCCGGGCCTGGCTTGGGGCTGAGGCAGTGGCCCAGGGAGCAAATGAACTTGCAGCTTGTGGGCCAGAGCTTGGAAGAGCAGGGGCAGTGGTGGCTGGGAGAGCCTGTTGGCAAGGGCCTGCAGGAACAGGACACAGGCAGTGTGTTCATGCTCCTTGGAGGCAAGGTGAGCTGGCATGTAGAGATGGACTTGTTCCCTGGGAGGGTGGTGGGGCCCTTGGTCAGAGTGGGCAGAAAAGCTGCGCCTGGCCTGCAATGGCTGGAATGTGCAAAATCTGGTTGCAGGGGACTTGGTGGCCTGAAGAGATGTCGTGGTGTGGTGTAGCATGGCATGGAGCAGTGTAATGTGGGGATTGCAGTGTGATTGGGTTTGAGAAAATTTGGAGGGATAGGAATGGAAAGGGGGGATGGGGTGTTGGTGTAGAGGGTGGGCAAGCAAGAGGCAGTTTTGGGTGGGTGCTGGTGCTTGTAGCAATTGTGTAGCAGGGCTGAGGTGGAAAAGCCAGTGCTTGGGAGAGTAAGGGCGGCTGGTTCTAGCAAAGAAAGGGAGAAAGACAAGGGGGCTTTCTCCACTGGGATGAGAACAGTCCTTCCACTAGGCTGTCCTCAAGCTGCTTGTGCCGCAGATGTGCCTGAGGAATGGTCATTGCTTTCAGTCTCATGTGCTGTGTGTGAGTGCATCTGAAAATTCGTAAGGAGGTAGCAGCTGTGCTGGGGGCGGAGAGACCTTTTTCTTGGTGGGTTTTGTTGTTGGGTTGTTTTGGTTGTTGTGGTTTTTCTTTTCTGCCCTTTCCCTGTGGGCTCTGGGCAGAGCTCTGTAAGTTTATGTCCCTCTTGCCTGTGGCACTGTGGAGGTGGTGCGGAGGACCTTGCTGGAGCTGAGTGCAGAGGTTTGCACATCAGCACAGGCCAGAGTGCTCAGTGGCCGGTGAGTTTGATGACTGGGTGTGGCTGTGGACGCTTCCCTTGGAGCGTGTCCAAGGCATGGAACGTTGGAGCTGGCAGCACTGTGATGTCATAGAGAGGGGAACCGTGGAGCTGCCAGCACGATGATGTCCCAGAGAGGGGAACCTTGGAGATGCCAGCGCGGTGATGTCCCAGAGAGGGGAACGTTGGAGATGCCAGCACGGTGATGTCCCAGAGAGGGGAACCTTGGAGCTGCCAGCACGGTGATGTCCCAGAGAGGGGAACCTTGGAGCTGCCAGCACCGTGATGTCCCAGAGAGGGGAACGTTGGGCCTGTGCCACTCCTTGCCCAGCCCCATGAGCGCTGGCAGCACCTGGAGGAGACACCAAGGTTGAGCTGGGAGGGAGGCAGCAGAATCATGGAGTGCACACCTATGCCCTTTACAGACCGGAAAAGTGTGGCAGGCTGGGCATCCCCGGGAGGAGTGTGCAAAGGCTGCTGGAGCTGCTGCCACCTCGGAGCTGCGGTGACTGTTATAAACAAGTTCTGTTCAAATGATCTATGTTTTACTTATTACTTGTTAATTAATTCCATTAAGATTGTTAATGCTAGTTCTCTATAAAGAATTTTCCTTATTCCTGTGTTCATATTGATTATTCACTTTATTTACTTGTTTATTAATTAAGCCTTCACCTTACTACCTGTATCTCTGCTCCCATTTGTCGGATAGCATCTGAATATGCAAATAAAAAGAACTCTGGAATTCTGGGAACGACTCAAGGATGAGAGACTCTGAAAAGCAAGGAACCACAGTAGAATCCAGGACTGAAGTCGCACTTTAGACTCGTGCAAGGGGTTCCGGGGTCCACCGAATCAGCTTTATTTAGTCGCCGTGACCTGAGAAGGAGTCCCCCATCGCTGGATGACCCCTGATCAGCGACGCGAAACGGACTCCCCGGCAAGGGGAAAAAGCCCGTGAGGGGTATGGGAGTCCCCAGCTTTGCTGTGAAGCGAAGCTGTGTGTACCTCCTCCTCCACATTGCCAAGGGAGCAAGCAAGCTCTCCCCCAAGGCCAAGCTTGATAATAAAAACATAAAAAGGAGCAAGTCTCTCTCTGACTCTTTTTTTTCTCCAGAACATTGAGCAGCACATCCTGCATAGGAGATGTGCCTGGTGTCCCAGAGGGAATTGTGCATGGCGTTGGGGACAGTGGTTCAGATGGAGCCCAGGTGGGTGAGGGCCAGGATGAGCAGGAAGAAGAACATGGGAGTATGCAGGTGGTGGCTGCAGGCTGCGGCGCTGATGATGAGGCCGTTGCCCAGGAGGGCAGCCAGGGAGATGCCCAGGAAGAAGCAGAAGTGCAGGAGCTGCAGCTGCCATGTGTCTGCCAGTGCCAGCAGGAGGAAGTGGCTGATGGAGCTGCTATTGGACATTTGCTGTGGCTGGCCATGGGGACCTGTTCATGGATAAAGGACAGTGACAAGTTAGGACAGCCTGCTTTGAGCCAAACCCGTGCCATTTCCTGTAGACTGGCCTGCTGGTGTTGGTGTCCTTGGTGCTGACCCTGACTGCCAACAAAACATCAACACATTCACTTCAGAGTTGGACTAGGTGGATGCAATAGATGGCAGCCATGCTGAGGCAGCCACACACAAGATGGCAGCCATGCTGAGGCATCCACACACAAGATGGAAGCTGGGGCAGAGGCAGCCACACACAAAATGACAGCCAGAGTGCTGAGCCAGCCATGCACAAGATGGCGGCTGGGGCAGAGGCGACCACACACAAGATGTTAGCCAGAGGGCTGAGGTAGCCATGCACAAGATGGTGGCCAGAGTGCTGAGGCAGCCACACACAAAATGGTGGCTGGGGCTAAGGCAGCCACATAAAGATGGTGGCCAGAGTGCTGAGCCAGGCACACACAAGATGCCGGCTGGGGTTGAGGCAGCCACACATAAAATGGTGCCAGAGTGCTGAGCCAGCCATGCACAGGTTGGAGGCTGGGGCAGAGGAAGCCACACACAAAATGACAGCCAGAGGGCTGAGGCAGCCACACACAAAATGATGGCCAGTATGCTGAACCAGCCACACACAAGATGGCGGCTGGGGTTGAGGCGACCACACACAAGATGTCAGCCAGAGTGCTGAGCCAGCCATGCACAAGATGGTGGCTGCGGTGGAGGCAGCCACACACAGAATGGTTGCCAAAATGCTGAGGCAAACAAACACAAAATGGTGGCTGGGGATGAAGCAGCCACACACAAAATGGTGGCCAGAGGGCTGAGCCAGCCATGCACAAGATGGTGGCTGGGGCTGAGCCAGCCACACACAAGATGGCAGCCAGGGCTGAGGCAACTACACACAAAATGGTGAGACAGAGAAAATAAAGCAAGGGTGCCTGGCATTAGGCCAAGAGCACACTATATTTACAGAGAACTGTTCTTTAAAAGCACCAGTCTGATACATATTAGTTTCAAATCCCCCAGTAAATCAATCTTCTCTCTCTGGTCCCAGTGGGTCTTCTAAATTCCTCCATTAGGGCTCTGGTCACTGTTATGCTCACCTGGTACTGATTATCTACTCATTCTTTGGGCCCCAAAACCAGGAAACATGATACAGAAGCTTGGAAGATGACCAAAAGAACAAAAGAGCATGCGCAAGGAAACGAGTTGAAAAGTTCAACTCAGAGGATGACTAAGTGCTTCATCCCCAAAGACCCCCGACGATCACCAGAGTGATCAATAAGGAGCAGTGCGCAGCCGCAAAGAGGTGTGGAACTAATTTTAATACGAAGCGGGGACAGGCGGGGTTAGAAAATGAATATGTAGTAGGCGTATCGTATAACCCGAGTTTGTAGAGATAAAAAGGGAGAAACAAAGCTCCCAGGGGTGCATGTCTTTGAGAAGTTATCCCCATGCACCTCAGCGCTGAATAAATTCATACCTACTCTCATAACCACTCTGTGAGTTATAGAGTCTTCTCTCTGCACATCATTTTGGTGAGCCAGGCAGGAGAATCTCTGTCTGGCTGTGGGAGCGGGCGAGGAGCGGATTCCCTGGCACGCCCCCAGGACCTTCCCGGGAGGGACCCCGGACCTCGGCTCGCTCACCGCGGGCACAAGACAACGACCTGCTGGCCTTGCGGATAAAGGTATGAATTAAATATCGGGGAAGGGGCAGCTGATAAGTCGTGCAGAGACGTCTGACGCGCAGCACAGTCCCGGTGGGCTTGCGAGCAGCCGGCCAGGGAGAAGCCGGACAAAGAGGGGGAGGGATGGATCCCTGGCCGATAGCGCGGCCGATGAGAAGGGGTCTCTCTGAGCTGATAGAGCAGCCTGCTAGCGACTCTGGGGGTGAGTCGAGTGAACCCTTGTTTTGCTGCTATTTTGTGGGAATGCTAAGTCCGGACACGTTGAGTCATTGAGTATGATCAGTGAGGGAGTGAGTGAGTGAGTGTGACGCACCAGAAGTGCAGAGCGATTGTGGAGCTCTATCCGCGTTTCTGACCTCGGATGACTGAGGCAGCCGGAGAAAGGCAAAGCGACTGGAGTCAGTGTGGGGCAAACCCGAGCGTGAACGAGGGGCGTTATGTTTGAGTGGGAAGCGGTTAAAATTTGTTTCAATCGTGGATAGACAAATTGATGGAGTCTCTCCTCAGCAGTGGTTTGGGCTTGATCCCTGGGAATCGATTTATCCAGTGAATCATTGGCTAGAAAGAGGGAATGTACAGGTCTATCTAGAAGGAATATACAGAACTTCTGCAGGGAGATTGGTGGCCTTGGACTGGGAATAACCTGCTGTACAGACTCTAAGTATTCCAGGGGAGGTGAATGGGATAGTCTGTTCTTGTGGGAGACTTAGAGCTGTCAGAGAATCAAGACATTGGCATCTGGCGTGGGTATTATTGCAGTGTAGAAATTGTGAAGAACGTTGGTATTGTTACGCTAAGAACCAGCAGGGCATATGCCCCCTGCGTAAACTGAAATACTATCTTAATCAGGTTAATGTTGAACCTAAAACTCTGAAGGTTGTGTGTGGAAAGTCACATTGTGTGCCTGCAGATTGGGGCTGTGTGTGTGAAGAGAATTGGGAAGTGACTCTGAAATTGTGCGAGGAAAAGTTTGGACGAAAACAGGACAGAACAAGGAGAAGGAAATAATGGGTATTGAACAAAGCAAAGAGATCCCCAAAGCGAGTCCGCTAGGTTGTATTATTGCACATTGGAAAAATATTGCTGGACGTGGGGGAACTGAGAACAAGAGAGATCTTACTAGATTTTGCAGAGATCGGTGGCCACTCTATAAATTGGATGATGGAGAGAGGTGGCACCTAGCGGAATTTTGGATTATAACACGCTATTGCAGCTCTTTCTCAGGAGAGAAGACGAGTGGACGGAGGTGTCACATGCCGATATGTTTTTCTCCCTTCGAAATCACCCTGAGTGGCAGAGGGATTGTGGGATCAGGGCTCCATCTGACCCTCTGGTGTTAGCCCTGGAGAAAGAGAATAAGACTAAGAGAGGAGGGCTTAAGCGGTGTTGCTCAGCATGTAGCATAGGGCAAAGATGTACAAAATCAGACAAGGTTTACCAAACTGTGGCCCAGGAACAAGACCTGGTAAATGATTTGCTTAAGCCTCCCCACATAAGACAAGAAAGGGATGAGGAGGAGGATGTAGACTCAGAGGGTGCAGACGCTTTCCTGATTGCACACCGGACTAGACAACAGACACACATATTACCGGCACCTCTGCGTGAGGCAGTGGGATCAGAGGGAGGAATGGTATTGGTTAAAGTTCCCTTCTCCACAATTGATTTGGAAGCATGGGAAAAGGTCGCTAAAAACTGTCACAGTGATCCAGTTAACACAGCCAAACGTCTGTGATATATACTAAAACAACACAATCCAGATTGGAGCGATATGCAGTTATTATTGGATGCTCTGACTGAGACAGAAAAACAATTAATCATAAAAATGGCAAGGGATCTGGCAGAAGATTATTATAAAACCCAGCAGCTGGATGTGAAAGGTTAATTCCCACTCCAAAACCCACAGTGGAATCCAAACAGAACAGCAGAATTGAAAAAATTGGAAAGCTATCAGGAGTGGATTGCAAAGGGGATGGAAAGAGCCATTCCCAAAACAATAAATTGGTCAGCCTTATACACAATCAAACAGGGGCCCTCTGAGTCACCATCTGAATTCCTTGAGAAATGAAGAGATGCTATGCGTTGTCACACATCACTGGACCCTGGGTCTGACGCAGGGATACAGCAGCTAGTTAATTTATTCCTAGGGCAGTCTACAGGTGACATAAGGAGTAAACTTCAAAAGCTTTGAGGAACAGATGGGAGGTACTTAGAGACTTTGTTAGATGAGGCGTGGAGAGTCTTTAGTAACCGGGAAGAAGGACATAAACAAGGAATGAGGAAGCTTGTAGCTGTTGTAAGTGAGAGAGAGGGGAAAACGTGGGCAGAGACCACCTAGGCAAGGCCCGTCCCAGCTGGGCAGAGGCCAGTGTGCGATCTGTAAGAAATATGGACACTGGAAAAATCAATGCCCAGAACAGAGACGGGGTGGCTTTCAGGAAAAGGGAAACTGAGAGGCAGGAAAGGTGACTGCATATGTGGAAGAAGACTGAAGAGGACTGGTAGATCTCACCCCAGAAGATCCACTGGTTACAAAGTTAGAACTGGGGGAAAAAGGGAAAGAAGTAGAATTCCTGGTTGACACAGGAGCAAGATATTCAACCTTAAATAAGACTTTGGCTCCTGTGGGGAAGAATTATGTTACAGTGATAGGAGCACCTGGCCAACCTGAAAAAGCATATTTTTGTAAACCATTAAAGTATAAGCTTGGAAAGCAATGGGGCATTCATAAATTCCTATATCTGCCCCGCTCCCCGAGACACCTTTTGGGGACAGACTTGCTAGAACAATTACAAGTAACTATTAAATTTAAAAATGGGGATGTCATTCTGGAGGTAAATGATGAACAATATATAAAGGCATTAAGTTTAATGTTGACAACCGTTCAAACAGAGGGGGAAATTAGTGAAGAAATAATAAATCAAGTGTTTTCTGGAGTATGGGCCTCCAATGTACCAGGGAGAGCAAAGAATGCACTTCCTATATTAATAAAACTTAAGGAAGGGAAACAACCAGTTAGAATTAAACAGTACCCCCTGAAAAAGGAAGATAGGGAAGGAATTAGTCCCGTAATTGAAAACTTTTTGCAATTAGGGTTGTTAAAAGAGTGCCTGTCTGAGTTCAACACTCCCATTTTGCCAGTCCGAAAACATGATGGATCATACCGGATAGTACAAGATTTAAGGGCTGTTAACAAAATAACTGAGGACTTCTATCCTGTGGTAGCAAATCCATACACTCTGTTAACATATCTAACACCTGAGTTAACTTGGTTTACTGTTTTAGACTTGAAAGATGCCTTCTTTTGCCTCCCTATCCATGAGGACAGCCAGAAAATTTTTGCATTTGAATGGGAAAACCCCAAAAGCGGGCACAAATCCCAGCTCACATGGTCAGTTCTGCCTCAAGGTTTCAAGAACTCTCCCACTCTGTTTGGGGAGCAACTTGCCAAAGACCTGGAATCCTGGGAGGCTCCCCCGGACGAGGGAAAGTTACTGCAGTACGTGGACGATATCCTCATAGCTACCCGGACGAAAGAGGCATGTGTAGCCTGGACAGTAAGTCTTCTAAATTTCCTGGGACTACAGGGGTACAGGGTATCAACGAAAAAGGCCCAGGTTGTGAAGCAAAAGGTAATCTACCTGGGTTATGAAATCAGTGCGGGACAGCGGACCCTGGGGCAAGATCGCAAAGAAGCGATATGCCAAACTCCGAGGCCTCAAACGGTAAAGGAACTGCGAACATTCCTAGGAATGACGGGATGGTGTAGGCTCTGGATACACAGCTATGGGTTGCTCGTGAAACCTCTGTGTGCGCTCACTACAAACGGGAACAGAAACCTCCAGTGGACAAAAGAGGCCACGCAAGCCTTTCATCAGCTGAAGAATGCTCTGATGTCAGCCCCGGCTCTCGGACTCCCGAATGTAAGTAAACCGTTTTTCCTGTTCTCCCATGAAAAGCAGGGAATTGCCCTGGGGATACTGGCCCAGGTCCTGGGTCCATACCGGAGAGCAGTTGCTTACTTCTCCAAGCAACTAGACGCAACAGCCAAGGGATGGCCGGGATGCCTCAGAGCTGTTGCAGCTGTGGTGCTGAATATTCAAGAGGCACGCAAATTCACTCTGGGCCAGAAAATGACTGTATTTGTGTCTCACACAGTGTCTGCAGTCCTGGAAGTAAAGGGCGGGCACTGGCTTTCCCCACAAAGGTTCCTGAAATATCAAGCCATCATGGTAGAACAAGACGATGTAGAGATAGTTGTAACTAACATTATCAACCCAGCTTCTTTCCTCAGTGGGAATCAAGGGGAGCCAGTACACCACAACTGCTTGGAGACCATCGAAGCCTCCTACTCCAGCTGCTCGGATCTGAAGGACAGCCCTTTGGATGACGCAGAAACCTGGTTCACTGATGGGAGCAGCTACGTCATCAGTGGAAAGCGACATGCTGGGTATGCAGTAAGCACCTGCAGAGAGGTAATAGAATCTGGACCCTTGCCAACAGATAGCTCTGCACAAAAGGCTGAGATAATCGCTCTAACCCATGCTCTAGAGATCGCGAAAGGAAAGAAAGTAAACATTTATACAGACTCGAGATATGCATTTGGGGTTGTACAAGCACATGGAGCCATTTGGAAAGAAAGGGGACTGTTAAACTCACAAGGGAAAAACATCAAACATTCTCAGGAAATATTGCGGCTACTGGAAGCAGTCCAGCTACCTGAGCAGGTAGCAATTATGCACATCAAGGCACACCAGAAGGTGAGCTCTGAATTGGAGGAAGGAAACGAGCTGGTGAACAGAGAGGCAAAAGAAGCAGCAAAAGGTGAGGTAACGATCAAGGGAGCCTTAATTCCTGATGGACAGTTCTCCCTCGAAGGTAAGCCAGTATATTCCAGAAAAGATGAAAAATTAATTCAGGATCAAGGAGGAAAGTATAACCAAGAGGGATGGGCTATTACTGCAGGTGAGATAATAGTCATCCCTTCTCATTTGTTATGGTCTCTAGTAAGAGAGGAACATCAGAAAACACACTGGGGAATAGAAGCCCTGTATAACTATCAACTGAAAAGATTACTGCCAGGAATTTATATTCTACTGTCATTCAGGTAACCCGGCAGTGTGATATTTGCCTCCAGACCAAACCCAAAAATACTCCCAAACCAAAACTAGGTCAAATTGGAAAAGGCCACGGGCCTGGACAACAGTGGCAAATTGACTTTTCAGAACTCCCAAGAAAAGGGGGGTATCGATACTTGCTGGTTTTAACAGATACCTTTTCAGGGTGGCCAGAGGCTTTTCCCACCAGAACTGCCAAAGGCCGGGAGGTAACCAAAGTATTACTACAGGAGGTAATACCACGCCTTGGAGTTCCAGCCACAATATCTTCAGATAGGGGGCCACACTTCATTTCAAAAATAGTACAACAAATCAGTCATCACCTGGGCATAGACTGGGAGCTCCATACCCCTTATCGGCCCCAATCAAGTGGCCAAGTGGAAAAAATGAACCATTTAATAAAACAGCAAATCGTTAGGCTGGGACAAGAAGCTAATTTACCCTGGCCTCAATCTCTCCCACTGGCATTGCTGTGAATCCGAACCAAGCCTAGAGCTAAAGAAAAACTCAGTCCCTTTGAAATGCTCTACGGGAGACCGTATGGCGTGCAAAAGGGATTGTCCACCCAGGTAGGGGAGGAGAGGCTGACCGCCTATATGATAGCCTTAAGCAAACAGCTCAAAGCAATTGAGAAGCACGTGGCTGGAACTCGGAGCAGAGGGCTGGATGGGCCAGTGCATGGCATACAGCCTGGAGATTATGTGTATGTTAAGTCTCTTACAGAAAAAACTTTGGAGCCACAGTGGGAAGGAGCGTTCCAGGTGCTTCTCACCACCTTCACTGCAGTTAAAATCAAGGAACAGAGCGCCTGGATTCACCATTCTCGAGTGAAGAAGGCTCCAGAAACTCCTTGGAAAGTAACCCCGGGTGACAATGAACTGAAATTAAAACTTACTCGGGCATAATGAATACATTGTGGTTGAGAATATTCCATAATTTAGCATACAGGAATCCAATCAGTAGAATTGTTTTGTTTGTTTTGCCTGTAGCTATAAGTGCAACCCAAGGATTGGAAAGCATCTCTAACCAGAAAAATGCTGAATGGCCTTGGTCCCAAGCTTTCGTTCAGTATACTGGATGCATGGGAAATCATTCTGATATAAAGGATCTAAACCTATCAACCGTGGTTATGCATGAAAACCAGATATATGAAAAGCAAGAATAGCAGAAACAAAAGTTGTGGACCCTTCAAGGGACTGTAGGGGAGGTAGTCAGAGTGGGATGCCGAATGATTAACGGGACTAACTATGAAAAGGCAACTCAAATTAGTGTCTCAACTTCTCCTACAGATTATCACCGGGAAATTTGTGATCGTCTAAGTAAATCGGATTGTTGGTATAATTTTATGTTACTACAGACGGTGGATGTGATCTGCCTTTGGGGTCGTGGTAATAAAGGGCTCTCATTTGAATTTAAAATAACAACTATACCTATTGCAACAACCAAGTCAACTGTAACCCAAGCTCAGACCACACCACCTAAAATTGAACATAAAATTTATAAAATTGGCCCATATGTAATAAGGAATACAGGACAACAACAACTGTTATTTAATCCAGAGTGGTCTCTTAAGCGTATTGAAGTACTAATGCAAACAAACATTTCCGAGATTCAGCCAGCCTGCTCCTCTTTTCTAAGGACATCATCCGAGGGCTGGACAACGTGGTTACAAAAGCAAGTACACTTAGGGGGCAGAATGAGAAGAGATTTAACCGGAATATTAGGAACAGGATTAGGGGTCTTAAATGGAATTGATTCAGAAATATTAATGAACAAATTAGCCACTGCCACAAATGATTTGATAAAACTAAGACAACCCCTACAATCCTCTTTATTAGCACTAGGAACTAACCAATGGGAAATTTCCAAAATACTACCAAAGTAGAAAGAAGCTGGGGACCAGGACCATAAGCTAATAATAAGCGCACTAAACATAGCCCAAAACAATGTGTCATTAGCCCTCAGCTGCATACAGGCACAATTATGGATACAATCAATAGTTGCTCTAGTAATAAGGGAGGGAAACGAAGGTACTTTTCCAACTGAAATTTGGAAAATTGTCTGGGACAATGCAAACAACCTAGAAAGAAAACTTCAGTCTTGGTGGACTCTGGTAAATTTTACCTATGACCCTACCACCAAAATAGCTACTACTTTTGTACTGACTATACGCAATGCCACAATTTATAATATCCACCCTATTATTGCATTAGGATTAAATCATGAAAAAACAGTGCTCTACCCCTCAGAACATAGAGCATGGGCCCGGGTAATGAATGAAAAGTGGCAAACTGTGAATTTGGAATCGTGTGTTACCCGGGAACAACAAGGGTTCATCTGTGACACTAACATGATTGATGCAAAAGATATATGCCTAGACACTGAGCAAAACATTTGCCACTTTGAGATCCATCCAGATACTAGTCAAAAGACTATGCTTGTATATATTGGGCTAGGCTGTGTATCTTTAAGAACTGCATGTGTTTCTGTAGAAATAGATGATAACAATGTAACCTTGATTACTAGGAACTATTCTAATTTTTGTATTTGTAATTTTGTTAAGATGGTAGGGTGTGATTTTTCATATTTAGTACCGGTTACATCCCACCAGTTGATAAGATCAAATTACACAATGTACCATAAGTTATCACCAGCAGTCATTGGAATGAACCTTACATTACTAAGACAATTAATGAACCACCAAGACCTGACAGAAATGCTGAAAGAGATTCAGGAAAAGGAGCAAAAGGCTCTGGTTACTGTCTATCATGATGTAAAAGAAATAAGCAAAGTATTACAAAGGGTAAACCGAGACACAAATCACCACTGATGGGATGCACTCTTTGGATGGTCGCCGACTGCAACTGGGATTTTGAGCACACTTCGCCACCCCATCATTGTCATACTGACATTAGTAGGGATAAGCCTGGTGCTATCAATTGCAATGCTGGTTTGGAACTGGAGAATTTAAAACGGAGAGCTGTACTGACTTCCCTAGCAGCAGCCTATGGTAATGCAATGAGGGATACCTATCGAGATGGGAGGGCTGCGGAGGTAGATTGGGACAGGAAAAGGCATCAGTATTGCTAAGTAAAAGAATTTACTGATTTTCTAGAAAAGGGGGGACTGAGACAGAGAAAATAAAGCAAGGGTGCCTGGCATTGGGCCAAGAGCATGCTATATTAACAGAGAACTGTTCCTTAAAAGCACCAGTCTGATACATATTAGTTTCAAAATCCCCCAGTAAATCAATCTTCTCTCTCTGGTCCCAGTGGGTCTTCTAAATTCCTCCATTAGGGCTCTGGTCACTGTTATACTCACCTGGTACTGATTATCTACTCGTTCTTTGGGTCCCAAAACCGGGAAACACGATATAGAAGTCTAGAAGATGGCCAAAAGAGCAAAAGAGCATGCGCAAGGAGATGAGTTGAAAAGTTCAACTCAGAGGATGACTATGTGCTTCATCCCCAAAGACCCCCGACGACCACCAGAGTGATCAATAAGGAGCAGTGCGCAGCCGCAAAGAGGTGTGGAACTAATTTTAATACGAAGCGGGGACAGGCGGGGTTAGAAAATGAATATGTAGTAGGCGTATCGTATAACCCGAGTTTGTAGAGATAAAAAGGGAGAAACAAAGCTCCCAGGGGTGCATGTCTTTGAGGAGTTATCCCCATGCACCTCAGCGCTGAATAAATTCATACCTACTCTCATAACCACTCTGTGAGTTATAGAGTCTTCTCTCTGCACATCACTTTCTTGTACACAATGTCCTGTTCAGACCAAGAACACGCTGTTCTTAGATCTGAGATTGTGGCTGTTCCTACACTGTTTATTCCACACTGCATTGAATAAAGAAAATCTATCCTTTTCCTTACTAAGTTGAAGCTACACCTTAGTGCAAATGTGTGTTAAAAGAGAATGAATCAGCCCCATTTTATTTTTCAGTCATTAGTGGATACCTCCCTGAAGGATAGAGAACAACTCAAAAATGATGTGCGTACAGTGAAGAAAATACAACACAAACTGCCTCTGGATGACGAGGTTAATCTGTGTCACTGTTTCTCACAACATCTACCTAAACTGACAATAAATAAAGCTGATTTTCCCCATGCTGAGGCAGTTTTGCAATGAAGCAGCGGTGTCTCATGGTGCTAAATAAGAATCTGGCATTACCTGTAAGGTTCACTGCTGCAAAATGTATCAGTACACAGCAAGGCAGACTGGGTTATCACAGTTATTCCTCCCCTCCCCTCCTGTACATCCCATTTTCTCCTCTGCAGAAGTCACAGGCTATGAAAACAAGGCAAGGTTGCTCTCTATTTTTCTTCTCCCACAGCACTTGCTAGGCACCATGGTTTTTTCAAAGGACTGCATGTGCCTCTCCCCAGCTTGCTTCTTTCTCATTCTACAAAAGCAGAGAGCTGCAGGAGTTTCAGACATGTGAGTGCCTGATCTCTCTTTCCCTCTGAAGGCTCTGCCTCCCAAAGCCCTGGTTCCCTGCTGTGCTTTGCCATGAGAGCCATTCAAGCCCCAAACACAAGGGCAGTGGGCTCCAACTGCAAAGCCTCTCTTTGCACTGGGATTGCTTTTACTCTGCAGCCTCCATGGGCAGGGGCTCTGTGGGAGCAGGGGCCATCCCAGCCTGACCTGGACACAGAGGCAGGAAAAGGAGCAGATCCTGCTGCCTCCTGCTCCTGCTGATCCTGGCAGCAACTCCCCTGCCAGCTCCTGCAGGGAACTGCACACCAAGGGCTTCCAGCATTGCAGTGGCTCTGAGAACTTGCTGCTTCCCAGTTCTCCCCCATCCCTCTGGATTCTGGAGCATCTCAGTACAAGTGTCCCTGGCCCTTCCTTCATCCCCTTGCTGCAGCAGTCACAGTCACTGCTGCCTCCCCCTTGCTGCAGCTCCTTTGCCAAAGTGCTGCCAAAGGCAGCGGAGCTGGCTCAGGATCCCTGTTGGCTTCTGGGCTCCAAGATGACCTTCAGAGGGACCCTTGGAGCGCTTCCCAAAGAGCTGCCCGTGGCATGGGGGCTGGATTTGTCCTCCCTGGCTGGCTCTGGTTGCAGTTCTAAGCTCCGTGGAGTCCCAGACTTTTCTCAGCTGGCCTTTGCAGCGAGTTCTTGGCCAAGGTGTGGCCTCTGCTGCCATCCCAAATCTGCGCTTGCCTTGCCCAGCCTGAGTGCAGGTGGGGCATGTGCTGGGCATGGCTGGAGAATTCCATGGCCAAAATCCTCCAGCATTTACATCTGCTCATTGCGCTGGATAGCACAAATCACAAAACACCCGTCACAGCTGACAATTGTAATTTCTTGCAGATTGCTACTGCTGCACTGCTGATCGACAAATACACAAGAACTGATTTCACGTGAAAAATGTCATTTATTACAAATTGCTATACCTACACTGACAATATAGAATATATGCCGATCTCAATTTAAGTTAAAAAAGGAATTTATTAGATTTATATGACAATGGTATGTAAAAACTTAACAGAAAATTTACTGCCAACCTCTACAACAACTCACTATACACAAAGATCAATTAGGTGTTTAAAAACTTAATTTATTACATATTACTACAGGCTTAAAGCCCATCTAGGAATACAAAAGTATCACTATCTTTGTCTAAATAGCCCTCTACCAAGAACTCAGTCAATGCAATTAAACAAATATAAACATGTTTAAATAGAAAGATACAATGATACATTCCATACATGCTTAAATAGAACGCTATACATAAGCACCTCCATATACAGAAGTAAATATAGAATAAATATTATGTATTACATACAATATATATATATAAAAAGAGATAAAACAAACTATCTGTGAATGGGTAACTGTACCAATCTAAAAACCCATCCACTGCATCAATACAAATATACAGGTATAAATCTCATAAGTCCATGTATCTTTAAAGAGAACTCAAAGCAGAGGGATTCCAGACACACAATCTTCACAGCCCTTCATTCGGTCCTTGCTTTCTCCCGTGCAGAGCAGCTCTCCTGGACAGGGACAGCAGATGGGACATCTGGGAAGCAAAGGGAACACTGAGTCAGGATCGGGACGTTTCCCTTGGCAGCACCTGCCCTTCAGTCAGGGAAAATCTCAGTGCTTCCCCAGGAGGCTTAGAAAGAAAATGTTTGGCCAAAGCCCAGGGCCAAAGCCCACACCATCCTCACCCCCACCCTGCCTCTCCGGCCCTGTGGCCTCACCCAGGCTCTGGGCTGGCAGCAGCAGCTCCCTGTTCACTGCTCTCTCTGGTGGTCTTCAGCTTCTCTCTGCTGGCTCCTGTCGGTCTCCGCCTGTCCTCAAGGTCCTCAGGGCAGCTGTGGCAAAGGTGGAGGCTCTGGAATTGGCTCCAAGGCCTGGCAGAGCTGCAGTCCTGGAGCCCTCTGTGCTCCCTGCTGGCCCCCTCCATCCCCTCAGCCCCCTCAGCCCCCTCAGTCTCACCGTCCTTCAGCAGCTCCTCAGGGGACAGCGCCTGGGGCCAGTGGCAGCTCCCAGCGCTCCAGGGACACCCGGGGCTGCAGCTGCTGCTCCGCCCGGCCCGGCCGCCAGCTCGGAGCCAGCACAGGGACAGGGGACAGCGAGGGCACAGGGGGAAAAGCACAAAGGGGGACAGGGAAAGGGGTTAAAAACTAGTCTATACCTATACAGACCTAAACACCCATGTACAAAACTATATACATTTATAAAAATAACTATATATATATATATATATACACATGTAACTCTCTACATAGATAGTTATGACTATGTATATCTGTAAATATAACTATACATACATGATTATAACTATAGAAATCTAAATATATATATAATTTTACTTCTAAAGGTCTATAACTATATAGGCATTTAAATACAACTATAAATCTATAAATAGCTATAAATATCTATATGCATATAAATATATATATATAATATAATATCTAGAATACCTATAAATAATAATTATATAGATTGATAAATATAACTATATATAATTCTAAACACATCAGTAGAGACAGAGGGATTCTACCTGCCTGGAAGTCACAGGCTGTCCCTCTGCCTCTTCCTGCCATGCAGGGCACCCCTCCAGGAGACGTTGATCACATGGGATCTGGGAAGAGAACCCTGAGTCAATATTGGCCCTTGTGCACGTTTCCCTTGGGAATTTGAAGCCTGCTCTTTAGAGAACAGGGATCCTTCCGAGTTTCCAGAACTGTGTAAAGCATTGAAGTACCTCGATAAAGTCTCAGCACTCACAGTGCTAATGGCACCCACGAGAGCTTGAAACACACACAAGCTGCAGGGCGGGCGCCGGGCGAGCGGTGGCCGCTCCCTGAGCAGCAGCTGGAAGCGAGGGCGTCCGGCAGCGGTCGCGGCCCGGGGAGCTGCTGGGAGCCGCAGGGCGGGCGCCTGCGCCCCTCCGGCCCCACCGCCCGCCGCTGCGTGTTGGCCGTGCTCCGGCGCCTGATGTGGAGCAGGAGGTCGGGGCGGTCGTGGCGAAACCAGGGGTTCCTGTAGTGGACACAGGCCCCGGCATCGCCCGGCGCAGCCGCGGCCAGCCCCGCCCGGCACCTTGCGGAAGCCGTAGCGGTTGAGCTGGCGCACGAAGCTGCCGAACTGTGTGGCCCTGAAGGCGTGCGGGGCCGGTCCCTGGGCACCGCCCGGCCTGAGCAGCTCCCGCTCGAACAGGGAGCGGTCTATGAGCAGCCCCCGGGCCTCGCTGTCCCAGCGCACGGAGAGGACGCGGGGGTCATTCGCCAGGCTCCACAGCTTGGCAGGGAAGGTGCCGGCGCCGAGCGCGGCAGGCAGCGGCAGCTCCGCCATGGCTTCGATCGCTCTTTGGCCACAACGCCCGGAGCGCAACGGCCACAGCAACTCGGCGGGGACGAGCGCTCGGAGCCGGGGCTGCGGCACAACGCGGGCGCGGCGGCTCCCGGGGCTGGCACGGCACGGCACGGCACAGCCCTGGCCAGGGCGGGCTCTGGGAGCAGTGCCGGACTCTGTCCCCACGGCTGCATTTTCTGCCTGGGTCACCATCGGTGACGGGAGAAAAGGACATTGCTTTGTCTTGGCTGGGGAAAGGATGAAAAGAGGAGATTACAAAGCATTCTTTTGGCCACCTTTTCAGCACACCAGCTGTTTTTTTTTCTCACTGTGTCTGCCTGTCTTTGGCACACCTGGCACATTTCTTGTGATTTGGAGTCACCTGCAGGAGCAGGCAAGGGCAGCAATTTTGTCAGCATTGTCATCAAAACACTTGTGCTGCTCCATGGATGGATGCTGCTTTATGCAAGGGATTAAAGGCCTGCACTTGTAGGGAGCTCACTCTGGTGTCTTCCCAATTGGCATTGCCTTTTCTTTCCACTGGAATCGCTGCTGCTTTTTTTCCACCCCATCTGGGGAGATGTCCAATGCAAATGCCTCCTGCAGCCATCTCGTGTCAATGTAGACTGACAAAGATCTTGCCATGGACAGAGACTCCCTCGAGCTGGTGTGGAGAGGTGGAGGGGGAAGGTTCGTCCTTTAGTCTTGAAGCCTTGTTGGGGAGCTGATTGTGCTTTGGGGGATGGACACAGATGATGTCTCCTGACACACCACAGAGACTTTGGGGTTGTCATGCTGGGGCAGAGATTTCTGCCTGGAAAGTTTTTGAAATGCCTTCTTTTTTTTTTCCCTGCAGAAATATTGTCATGATCTATTGCTTCCAGAGAACCTTTTCCTACCTCTTAGGGAACTTCCCTCTGCTGTTCTCCCAGACCAGGCCATTTCCCTGGGTCCCTTCCCAAACTGAGGAGTAGCCTATGGCCTCTGCTCTCCAGCTGGAACAGAAGGAAGCACAGCACAGAGCTCGCTGTTGTGGGAGAGGAGCTTCTCTTGCCTGCCTGCTTTCCCTCTGGGGCAGGTTGGTGCGTGCCCATTTGATAAAGGGAGGTTTAAACTCTGGAGGAGTTGCGTTTCAAACTGCTCCATCCTCGAGCTCCTCTGTGGGTATCCTTGGACAAAAAGGCCTCCCTGTGTGAGCTCCTTGTGGGCTGGTTAAGGAAGGAAGTTGATATTTCAGGCTTGTGACTGCTGAAAGCAGTTGGTGTCTGGAGGGGTCCAGAGCTGGGAGGGACTGCTTTTCTTGCCTGGCTGCAGAAAAGGTGGTTGGAAAGTAGGAATTGCATTTACAGAGATGGCAATCAGGGGTGTTTGCCAAGCAATGGGCTGGCAGAGAGGCAGGTCTGGTGCCAAACTGGCTGTGTGTTTGTTTTGGTGGTGGGGACATGTTGTAATAAATGAGCCAAGACTCCATATTCTTCATGCAGGAAAAGCCAATTCTTTATTCACATCACTTCTACAGTTCTCACAGACCTTGTGCACAGCACCCCTTGGCTGGTAGTTTTCTTACTACTTCATTTATTGGTCAGAAGGTCATTTGTGTGTACGTGCTAGGATTCAGGTTGTTTCCAGTTTTCCTTTGTGGGTTCTCATGGAACAGAGCTAATATTTATGCAGGTGCACTTGTTTTTCTCCCCGAGAATAGGCTGTTGTGTTAACAAACTTCTCATTCTCAAAATAGTTTTCAACTGGCAACTTGCAAGCTATTGCTAGCTGCCTAGCTAAAGTAGCAGGGCCTAATCCATATTTTAGAAGACCTTGCTTTTATAACATTTTTTACCTGTCTGCAACAGGGAGAGTCAGAGGCACAGACACCAGCTGAAGCAATAGGGTAATTTGCTACAGTGCAGAAGTGCAAAGAAAAATCCAGAGGATAAGCTAAGCAATGCACCTCATCACTGCTACAAAAGGTTGCCTCTAGTGATTCAGAAAGATCCATCACCAGACACCCTTGTACTTTCTCCTTCATCCAGATGCCCTCATCAGCTGGGGAAAGCTGTCCCAGCAAAGCCCTGGAGAGCCACTGCCAGGAGCTGGGAAATCCTCCACTGCCTCCACCTTTGCCGGCCACGAGGCTTCTGCCTGTGCTGTGAGAACAGCCCAGCTGTGCCAGTGCTGAATGAGCAATCTGACAGAACTTCTGGAGCGGGAGATCTGATTGCATTCTCCTCTTGGTTTTCTCCCCGAGCCTGTCCAGGGCTCCAGGAGGAAGCAAGGCCAGATGTGGCCTTGTCTGGTTTCTTAACGCTGAAAGGTAAAGATGTGTTTCCCCAATGAATGAATGCACAGATCCTGTTGATAGTAATGCTTGGTTAAGGAGCAGATACATCCAACACTTGTTTGGAAGGGTCACCTAGAGGGCAAATTTAGCTCAGGGCCCGTTGTTCAGGCCTCAGTCAGGGCCCATTGTTCAGGCCTCAGTCCTTCAGTATTTTGTGGTGCAAATCAATGCCCTGGAAAGCTGGAAAGAAACAAATCCCTCTTGAGCACATTTCAGAGCAGGACCAGCATTAGCCCTGCACGGCTGGGCCAGGGCCAGGAGCAGAAGGCCAGCAGCCTTCATTTGCCCAGAGGCAGCCGTCCAGACCAAGAAGGTCACTGGTGCCCAGTGCTGAGGTACCCAAAGCTGCCTCCCTGGTGTGCAGCTCTGCAGAGCCCATGGAGCGCAGGGGCCTGGGCAGCTGTAAGGGTCTTCATTTACTGCAACCGGGTAAAAACACCAATTAGTGTTGAGGGTTTAGTATTTATTCTTCTTCTGTGGGAGGGAGAGATTAGGAGAAAAAAAGCAAAATAGGCTTAAGCTTAAAAGTGAACAAAAATAGTTTTATTAACACACTAAAAGAATGGGAAAAAAAGTTGAGAAAAAAGAAAACTTAAACTAAAACAGAATGACACTTTAGAACAGTCTTTTCTCCCCTTACAAACTTAGAACTTTCTTATTAAACACCATAGAAAGACACAACTTGTGAGTTTCAGTCAGTTTCACTATTTAGACAAAATCACTCATTACTTTATCAGAAGAGTCTCTCTAGAGAGTTCATGCAGATGCTTGCTACAACACAAAATAATCCAGTGGCTCTTAATGTCACACATCTGCCCCTGCCCCGTTTGTGCCCCCTGTGATGGTGGGGTGGGGCCGAGTGCTGGTGCCCCCCTGCCTGCAGCAGATCCAGTGCTGAGGGGAGTTCAGGGGCTCCCTTGGCATTTGGGGACCCCTGGGATTGGCGGCACCCCGGCGGGGTGCTGGGGCTGGAGGGGCGGGATGGCCGGGAAAGGGGTTCGGGGGTCCCGGTGCTGGAAGTGGCTGCTCCCAGTGTGAGCCCAGTTGCTCACCCCATGTGGTTCCGTTTTCCCCAGCACTCCCAGTATGAGCCCAGTCATGCCCTATTGTGATGCAATTTGCCCCCAGCATGGTCCCAGTTGCTCCCATTTTCATCCAGTGTGTTCCTATTTCTCCTAGTTGCTCCTAGCATAGCCCCAGTCACTCCCAGTACTATCCCAGTATGAGTCCAGTACAATCCTAGTTTCTACCAGCAGGGCCCCAGTCACTCACCCTTGCCCCCAGTTTCCCCCAGCGTAGTCCCAGTTCCTCCCAGCACATTCCCAGTGGCTCCCAGTGTGGTCACAGTCACCACCTGCACGGTCTCAGGCACTCCCAGTATATCCCAGTTGCCCTGAACATTCTCATCGTCATTGCCAGGCACTCCCGGTTACCTCAGCATGGTTCAGTGTCCCCCAGTTTTATCCCAGTCACTGCCAGTACATCCCAGTTGTCACCAGCATGCAGCCCAGTTTCTCCCAGTGTGAGCACAGCTGGCTCCCAGCAGGGGTCTGGGAGCTCCCAGTAACCACCAGTCAGGGTCCCATCAGTCCCACTATAATTCCAGCATGATTGTAGCCACTCCCAGTATGATTCCAGTCACTTACAGAAAGTCCCAGTCACTCCCAGTATGATTCCAGGGGAAACGCCCGAAATTCCAGAGGAAAGCACCCGAAATTCCAGGGGAAACGTATGAAATTCCAGAAGAAAAGCAAAAAAATTCCAGGGAAATACACCCAAAATTCCAGAGGAAAACGCCCGAAATTCCAGGGAAAATGCTTGAAAGTCTAGGGAAAACCACCTGAAATTCCAGAGAAAAACATCTGAAACTCCAGGGGAAAATAGCTGCAATCCCCAGGAAAATCCCCCAAATCCAAGAAAAACCCCCAAAATCCGGGAAAAACTGCCTGAAATTCCCAGGAAAACCCCCAAAATCCAGGAAAAACCCCAAATTCCCAGGAAAGCCCGGTACCTCGTGGTAGGTCTCGGCCAGCCTCCGGCTGATGTCGGAATTGTGCAGCTCTGGAACATCTCCGGGGTCACGGCGCCTGGAAATCCCGGGATTCGCCTCGGCCGTGGCCCAAAATCCCCAATTTCCCAGATTTCCCCGTTTTATTTCCTGATTTTCCCATTTTCTCCTGTTTTTCCCAGATTTTTCTAGATTTTTCCTTATTTCCCACCCCAGCATCTGGCAGCAACACGCATCCAAGGAATTTCCTGATCTGTCCCAGTTTTTCCCCATTTTTCCCTCGTTTTCCCCATTTTTTCACCCGTTTTCCCCATTTTTCCTGACCCTGGCGGTGAAGTTGAGCAGCCCCAGGAACGCCGATTCCCGATCCCGGCGGTACCAATCCAGCCACGCGTCCACCACCGCCTGGAACCGGGGAAAACTGGGAAAACCGGGAAAAAACTGGGAATTCTGGGGAGGAAATGGGAATTCCAGGGGAAAAACCAGGAATTCTGGGGAGAAAATGGGGGGAAGAAATGGGAGTTCCAGGAAAAAATGGGAATTTTGGGGGGAAATGGGAATTCTGGGAAAAAAAACAGGAATTCCAGGGGAAATTCCAGAGCAGAAATGGGAATTTTGGGGAAAATGGGAATTTTGGGGGAAAAAAAAAAGGAATTACAGAAAGGAAAAACCAGGAATTCCAGGGGGAAAATGGGAATTCCAGAGGAAAAAAAGGAGTAATAATGGGAATGCTGGGGAAAAAATAGGAATTATAGAGGGAAAAATGGGAATTCCACGGGAAAAACAAAAAAACTGGGAATTGCAGGGGTAAAAACAGGGGGGAAATGGGAATTCTGGGGAAAAAAGGGAATTCTGGGGGAAATTCCAGGGGAAAATGGGAATTCTGGGGGTAAAACCAGGAATTCTGGGGGAAATTCCAGGGGAAAATGGGAATTCTGGGGGTAAAAACCAAGAATTCTAGGGGGGAAAATGGGAATTTCTGGAAGAAAACCCCAAGAATTTTCAAGAAAAAAACTGAAAATTGAGAGGAAAAAGTGGGAATTTTGGGGAAAAGTGGGAATTCTTTCCGCGGTACCTCGGTGGTGGCTTTTCCTGAGGCCACGGCCTGGAAAAGGGAATTGTGCTCCGGGCCTGGAAGGGCTCCGCTGGATGGACAGGAACGCTTGGAAAACTGTGGGAAAATGGGAAAACAGGGAAAAATGGGAAAAAAAACAGGGGAAAACATGGGAGAAAATCAGGGGAAATTGGGGAAAAATAGGGAAAAGAAAGGGGGAAAATTGGGGGAAAAATCGGGGGAAATTGGGGAAAAAATGGAAAAATCAGGGGAAAAAATGGGGAGGGGGGAAATGGGGGAGACATTAGAGAGAAATTGGGGGGAAAAAAAAAACGGGAAAAATCAGGGAAAAACTGGGGAAAATCGGGAAAAACTGGGGAAAATCAGGAAAAACTGGGAAAAAACAGTGGAAAACGGGGGCAAAACGGAGGAAAAAATGCAGGGGGGGGGGGAAGGAAAAAAGAAAGGGGGAAAATCAGGAAAAAACTGGAAAAATTGGGAAAAACTGGGGAAAACCAGGGAAAATTTGTGGAGATGCAAAAGAAAGCGGGGAATTTTTGGGCAAAGCAGTAAAATAGGGAATCACCCGGCTGCTGTCGGCTCCTCCGGAACGGCGCCGTTTGCTCCGGGGCCGCGCCGACGCCTCCAAGTCGCTGCCGGAGTCGGGATCGGCCGGGAATTCCCTGGAAAAACGGGAATTCTGGGGGGAGAGGCTGGAAAAGTGGGGCTGGAAGGGGGGAGAGAATGGAAAAAATGGGAAAAAATGGGATGGGAGTGGGGAAAATGGGGAGAAAAGTGGGAAAAATGGGGGGAAAAGTGAGGGAAAATAGGAAAAAATGGGATGGGAGTAGGGAAAATGAGGAAAAAAGTGGGGAAAAATGGGAAAAAATGGGCAAAATGAGGGGAAAGCAGGAAAAACTAAGAGGAAAATGGGAAAAATGGGATGGGATAACTGGGATTAAAGAGTTGGGAAGGGGTAAAAAAAATGGGGAGAAACTGGGAGACATGGGGAAAAAACTGGGGAAAACGGGGCTGGGATAAGAGAAAATGGGACAAGAAGGAGCTGGGATGGGAAAATTGGGAAAAATGAGCAGGAAAATGGGAATTGTTGGATTTTTTGGGATGTTCCCAACAAACTCACGGGGAGCTGCTCCGAAGCCCCGATCCGGAGGAAGATCCTGAGGGATGGAGAGCCATGGACGGGGCTGGGAAAAGCGGGAAAAATGAGAATTTTGGAGGGGTCTCTCAAGGCTGGGAGCCCCCGGAGAGGAGAAAACTGGGGAGCTGGAAACACAAAATTAACTTGGGAAAAAGGGAAGGATCCCAAAATTCCCTCGAAACTGGAAAATGAGGGGTGGGATCTGGAAAATTTCCTCAAAATTGGAAAATGAGGGGTGGGATCTGGAAAATTCTCTCAGAACTGGAAAATGAGGGGTGAGATCCTCAAAATTCCCTCAAAACTGAAAAATGAGGGGTGAGATCTGGAAAATTTCCTCAAAATTGGAAAATGAAGGGTGGGATCTGGAAAATTCCCTCCGGGAAAAAGGGAAGGATGCCAAAATTCCCTCAAAACTGAAAAATGAGGGGTGGGATCCTGCAATTCCCCCAGGTCACAACTTGGGGGGGGTGCAGGGGGGGGGCAGGTGTGAAAGAAGCTCCTCCCTCACCGTTTTGGAGTGAAAAATCCAGAAAAAATTCTATTAAAAAAACCCCCCAACCTTCCCAGATAACACTGAGGAGCCTCTCAAACACTCACAAACTTTAATTTGAGAGGTGAGGATGAAACCCTGCCCTCACAAAACTCCCCCGGAATGAGAGTGAAGCTCCTCCCTCACAAATCTCACCTGGATCCCACTAAAAGGGAGCTTGGGGTTTTTCTGAGCCTCTTAAACCCTCACAAACTTTAATTTGAGGGCTGGAGGTGAAGTCCCTCCCTCACAAACCCCCTCCCCCGCCCGGCATGAGGGGAGTGAAGCTCCCCCTCATAATGCCCCCCTGCTCCCACTGAGGGAGGCGCTCGGAACCTCTCAGCTCCCCAAACCCCTCCTCAAGGAACCTACGAAACCCCCATACACCCCTCCCTCACCTTGGCCGGGCTGAAAATCCCGAAAATACTCAAAAACTCCCCCCAAAAAACCCCGCGTGTACCCCGACACCTCGCGCGCGCCTCGCTTCGCGCCAAAAGAAAATGGCGGCCGGCACGCGCCCGAGCCGGGGAGGGGGCGTGGTCACGCAGTGTCACGTGACCCAGATGAGAGAGTGGATTTCGGTGGGCGTGGTTTCACCGATCACGTGACTCTTGGCGCCAAAACCACGGCGGGGCCGCTCCGGGAAAGGAGGGGATCCCTAAAAAACCCCAAATCTGGGAATTCTGAGGGGGAATTTGCGATTTGGAGGGGTCTGGGGGGGGGGGTCTGAATCCCATTCCCAATCCCAAATCCCATTCCTGACCAATTTCCCCCACCCAAATTCCATTCCCAGCGCTGACCCCATTCCCGATCCCATTCCCCGCCTCGTTCCCAATCCCAAAAAATCCCAGTGCCAATCGCATTTCCGATCCCAAATCCCAAACTCCGCCCACCCGGAGCAGAACCGGAGACAAAAGGGAAAAATTTTTGTGGGACAGGGAAGAGAAGGATGGGGAATTTCGGGAGAACCTTTGGGAATTCCGGGGAGGTTTTTGGGAATTCCGGGGAGGTTTTTGGGATCGCCGGGAATCCCCGGCTGGAGCCGATCCCGGGATGTGATGAGAATGGGGGAAAAATCGGGAATTGGGGAGGGAAAATGGGGAATTGGGGAAGAGGGAATTGGGGAGGGAAAGAGGGAATTAGGGGATGGAAAACAGGGAATTCGGGGAGGGAAAGAGGGAATTAGGGGAGGGAGAGAGGGAATCGGGGAGGAAAATTGGGAATTGCAAAAGAGGGGGCTTGGGAGGGAAATCAGGAATTGGGAAAGAGGGAATGGGGGGGCAAAAATCGGGAATTCAGGGAGGGAAAATCGGGAATTGGGGGACAAAGCTGGGAATTGGGGACACAGGCACTGGGATTTTGGGGATACAGGACAGGGATTTTGGAGTACAGCACTAGGATTTTTGGGATCCAGCACTGGGAATTTGTGCTGGCACTCGGATTTTGGGGATACAGGACAGGGAATTTTGGGATCCAGCACTGGGATTTTGGGATCCAGCACTGGGATTTTGGGATCCAGCGCTGGGATATTTGGGATCCAGCACTTGGAATTTGGTGCTGTCACTCCGTTTCGAGGCTGGTGTTTGGTGACACCGGGATTCGTCCCCTTCTTACTGCGGTGACCCCTGCGTGTCCCTAGGCTGCTGTGCCTCTGTCTGTCTATCTGTGCCTCTGTCTGTCCCTCTGTCTGTCTGTCCCTCTGTCCTCTCCTGTCCCTCTGTCCGTCCCTCTGTCTGTGCTCTCCAATCCCTCTGTCTGTCTGACCCCTCCTGTCCCTCTGTCTGTCCGTCCGCATCTGTCCCCCCCGTCCCTCCCTGTATCCGTGTGTCCATCCCGTGTCCGTGTCCCTGTGTCCCCGTGTCCATCCCGTCTCTGTCCCCATATCCCTGTGTCTGTGTATCCATGTGTCTGTGTGTCCATCCTGTGTATCCCCATGTCTGTGTGTCCATCCCCGTGTCCGTATATCCGTGTATCCCTGTCCGTGTGTCCATCCCCATGTATCCCCATGTCCGCGTGTCCGTCCTGCACCCGCATGTCCGTGTGCCTGCGTGTCCGTGTGCCTGCATGTCTGTGTGTCCCTGTGTCCGTGTGTCCCCGTGTCCGTGTCCCAGGACGTTCCCGCGCTGTCTCCATCCGTCCCGTGTGTCCCCGTATCTGTGTGTCCCCATGTCCGTGTCTCCGTGTGTCCCTGTGTCCCCATGTCCCCGTGTCCCCGTGTCCGTGTGTCCCCGTGTCCGTGTGTCCGTGTGTCCCCGTGTCCGTGTGTCCCCGTGTCCGTGTGTCCGTGTCCCGGGACGTGCCCGTTCCCGCACTGTCTCCATCCGTCCCGTGTGTCCCCGTATCTGTGTCCCCGTGTCCGTGTGTCCCCATGTCCGTGTGTCCGTGTGTCCCCGTGTCCATGTGTCCGTGTGTCCGTGTGTCCCCGTGTCCGTGTGTCCGTGTGTCCGTGTGTCCGTGTGTCCCCGTGTCCGTGTGTCCGTGTCCCTGGGACGCGCCCGTTCCCGCGCTGTCTCCGTCCGTCCCCGCTGGGAGCGGCGCTGGCGCTCGGAATCGCCCTGGGCCTCGCCCTGGGGCTGCTGGGGGCGCCCTTCCACCGCAGGGGAGAGAGAATTCCCGGGAAAACAACGGGAAACACCGGGAGAGCACCAGGAAACACTGGAAAAACACCGGAATTTCTGGGAAAACCCCGAGAATTCCTGGGAAAATCCCCAAAAATTCCTGGGAAAATTGCCAAATTCCTGGGAAAATTCAAAAAATTCCAGGGGGAAAACCCTGAAAAATTCCTGGGAAAACCCTTTAAAATTCCTGGGAAAACCCCCTGAAATTCCTGAGGGAGGCGTTCCCCTATTCCTGGGAAAACCCTGAAAAATTCCAGGAAAAATCTTCAAATTTCAGGGAAAATCTTGGAATTCCAGAGGGAGAGGTTCCACAGGTCCAGGGAAAATCCCAAAACTCCGAGGAAAGCTCCGAAAATTCCAGGTAAAAATCCCCAGATTCCAGAGGGAGGGGTTCTGCAATTCCAGGGAAAACCCCCACATTCCTGGGAAAATCCCCAAAATTCCAGGAAAATCTCAAAAATCCTGGGAAAATGCCCAAAATTCCAGGAAAATCTCAAAATTTTGGGAAAAAACCCTGAAAATTCAGGGAAAATCCCAGAATTCCATGGAAAATTCCCAAAACTTCAGGGAAAATCTCAAAATTTTTGGGAAAAAAATCTGAAAATTCAGGGAAAATCCCAGAATTTCAGGGAAAATCTCAAAATTCCAGGGAAAATTCGCAAAACTCCATGGAAAATTTTGTCATTTGGGGACAGATCTCCGGATTTTTGGGTATGAATCTCTGGATTTTGGATACAAATCTCTGGATTTTGGATACAAATCTTGGGATTTTGGGTACAAATCTCGGGATTTTGGATACAAATCTCGGGATTTTGGATACAAAACTCAGGATTTTTGGGTACAACTATCACGATTCCAATGGGGTTTGGGAGCCAATATTGTGATATAAATGTAAGCTATCAAGATCAGGACGGGAAATAACCAGGATTTTGAGTACAAATCCAGGGATTTTGGATACAAATCCCAAAATTTCGGGTCCAAATCTCTGGAGTTTGGGTACAAATGGGGAATTGGGGAAGAGGGAATTGGGGAGGGAAAACAGGGAATTCGGGGAGGGAAAGAGGGAATTAGGGGATGGAAAACAGGGAATTCGAGGAGGGAAAGAGGGAATTCGGGGAGGGAGAGAGGGAATCGGGGAGGAAAATCGGGAATTGCGAAAGAGGGGGCTGGGGAGGGAAATCAGGAATTGGGAAAGAGGGAATGGGGGGGCGAAAATCGGGAATTCAGGGAGGGAAAATCAGGAATTGGGGGACAAAGCTGGGAATTGGGGACACAGGCACTGGGATTTTGGGGATACAGGACAGGGGTTTTGGAGTACAGCACTAGGATTTTTGGGATCCAGCACTGGGAATTTGTGCTGGCACTGGGATTTTGGGGATACAGGACAGGGAATTTTGGGATCCAGCACTGGGATTTTGGGGATACAGGACAGGGATCTTTGGGATCCAGCACTGGGATTTTGGGATCCAGCACTTGGATTTTTGGGATCCAGCGCTGGGATTTTTGGGATCCAGCACTGGGATTTTGGGATCCAGCACTGGGATTTTTGGGATCCAGTGCTGGGATTTTTGGGATCCAGCACTGGGATTTGGGATCCAGCACTGGGATTTTTGGGATCCAGTGCTGGGATTTTTGGGATCCAGCACTGGGAATTTGGTGCTGTCACTCCATTTCCAGGCTGGTGTTTGGTGACACCGGGATTCATCTCCTTCTTTCTGCGGTGACCCCTGCGTGTCCCCAGGCTGCTGTGCCTCTGTCTGTCCCTCTGTGCCTCTGTCTGTCTGTCCCTCTGTCTGTCCCTCTGTCTGTGCTCTCCTATCCCTCTGTCTGTCTGACCCCTCCTGTCCCTCTGTCTGTCCGTCCCCATCTGTCCGCCCCCGTCCCCCTGTCCATCCCTGTATCCGTGTGTCCATCCCGTGTCTGTGTCCTCGTGTCCCTGTCTGTCTGTGTATCCGTGTGTCTGTGTGTCCATCCCTGTGTATCCCCATATCCCTGTGTCCGTGTATCCCCGTGTCCGTGTGTCCATCCTGTGTATCCCCGTGTCCATCCCCGTGTCCCCGTGTCCGTGTATCCCTGTCCGTGTGTCCATCCCCCTGTATCCCCATGTCCGTGTGTCCCCGTGTCCGTGTGTCCCCATGTCCCCATGTCCGTGTGTCCGTGTGTCCCCGTGTGTCCGTGTGTCCCCGTGTCCGTGTGTCCCCGTGTCCGTGTGTCCGTGTCCCCGTGTCCGTGTGTCCCCGTGTCCATGTGTCCGTGTCCCGGGACGCGCCCGTTCCCGCGCTGTCTCCGTCCGTCCCCGCTGGGAGCGGCGCTGGCACTCGGAATCGCCCTGGGCCTCGCCCTGGGGCTGCTGGGGGCGCCCTTCCGCCGCAGGGGAGAGAGAATTCCCGGGAAAACAACGGGAAACACCGGGAGAGCACCAGGAAACACCGTGAGAGCACAGGGAGAGCAATGGGGAAACACTGGAAAAACACCGGAATTTCTGGGAAAACCCCGAGAATTCCTGGGAAAATCCCCAAATTCCCAGGAAAACTACAGGAAAATCAAAAAAAATTCCTGGGAAAATCCCCAAAAATTCCTGGGAAAATCGCCAAATTCCTGTGAAAATTAAAAAAATCCCAGGGGGAAAACCCTTTAAAATTCCTGGGAAAATCCCAAAAAATTCCAGGGGAAAACCCTGAAAAATTCCTGGGAAAATCTGGAAAATTCCCAGGAAAACCCCCTGAAATTCCTGAGGGAGGGGTTCCCTTATTCCTGGGAAAACCCTGAAAAATTCCAGGAAAAATCTTCAAATTTCAGGGAAAACCTTGGAATTCCAGAGGGAGAGGTTCCACAGGTCCAGGGAAATTCCCAAAACTCTGAGGAAAGCTCTGAAAATTCCAGGTAAAAATCCCCAATTTGCAGAGGGAGGAGTTCTGCAATTCCAGGGAAAAACCCCCACAATCCTGGGAAAATCCCCAAAATTCCAGGAAAATCTCAAAATTCCGGGGAAAATCCCCAAAATTTGGGGAGCCTGAGAGGTCTGGATCCAAAATTTGAGAGGCTTGAATCCAAAATTTGGGGGATTCAGAGGTGAATTTGGGGGTTTTGAGGAGTCTGGATCCAAAATTTGGGGGGTTTGGAAAAAAAATTGGGGAATTTTACCCAAATTTGGGGGGTTCAGAGCTGAATTTGGGGGCTTGAGGGGTACAGAACCAAATTTTGGGAAGCTCAGACCCCAAATTTTGGGAGCTCAGAAATTCCAGGAGCCGAATTTGGGGATCCCAGGGGCTCGAGAGTGAAATTTGGGGGGGTTCAGACCCAAATTGAGGGATCTCGAGGGGTTCGGAACCAAAATTTGGAAGGATTTTGTGGGATTTTGGTCACTTTGCTTCGATTTTGGGGATCCAGGACCCAAATTTTGAGGATTTTTGGGGATCAAAACCTAAATTTTTGTGTTTTCAGAGGTCCTGGACCCAAATTTTGAGGATTTTTGGGGGTTTAACCCAATGTTGGCCAGCTCAGAGCCCACATTTTGAGGATTTTTGGGTTTTTTAGCCCAATTTTGGCCGGCTCAGAACCCAAATTCCGGCTCCAAAAGTCCCAAAATTGCCGGAAAACACCCGGAATTTTCCCTCCGCCACTCCCCCCAGCCCAGATTGCCGATAAAATCCTTGGAATTTTATCCCAAAATCGCTTTTATTTGAATAAATAAACGCTACAAAAGGGGGGCGGGGGGACTGAAAAGTGACATTTATCCAAAAAATAAAAATCCTGAAAAAATCCCAGAAAAGTGATGTTTATCCAAAAAATAAAAAATCCCGAAAAAATCCCGGAAAAGTGACTTTTATCCTAAAAAAAAATTGAATAAAACTGGGGGGGGGGGGGGGGGGGGTGGGGTGGGGGGTGGGAGGAGAAGTGTTAAAAATGCCTCCAAAAATTCCAAAATTTCTTAAAAAAAATTCCTAAAAATTGAGGGAAAATGGGGGTGGGACCCCTTTAAAAAGAAAGTGACGATTTTTGGGACTAAAACCCCTAAAATTGACTTAAGAAAATGGGGGGAAAGGGGAAAAATAGGAAGGGTGGGGTTAAAAGACCCCAAAACTGGTGAAAATAATGGAAAAATGGGAGAGAAAAAAGCGGGGGAAACAGGGAAAGAAATAAAATGAAATGAAATGAAATAAAATAAAATAAAATTAAAAGATTCAGAAAAATGGGGGGGGAAACACAGAAAAAAAGGGAAAAACATGGCAAAAGGTGGAAGAAAATGGATAAAGAAAATCAGAAAATAGTAGGAAAAAATCAGAAAAAATTGGCGAAAAAATTGGAAGAAAAAAGGGAAAAAATCAGAAAAAAATAATAAATCAGAAAGAAAGGGGGGAAAAACAGGGAAAAAGGGGGAAGAAAATGGGAAGAAATCAGAAAAAAATAGAAAAAAAACCCTGAAAAAAAATCAGAAAAAAACGGGAAAAAAATCAGAAAAAACAGGGGAAGAAAATGGGGAAAAAATTAGGAAAAAAAATTGGGGAAAACAGGGAAAAAAGGGGGAAGAAAATGGGAAAAAAATCAGAAAAAAAAACAGAAAAAAAAAAAGGGGAAGAAATCAGAAAGGAAAAAAAAAAAAAAAACCACACCTGAAAAAAATGGGAAAAAAACCCAGAAAAAGGGGGGAAAAAATCTAAAATTCCCCACCCCCTCCCTTGGAGCCCCTCCCCATTTTCCCCTCCCCCACCCACTCAAACCTCCATTTTCTCCCAATTTCACCGCCAAAACCTCTGGAATTCTGGGGGTTTTTCCCCATCCCCCACCCCTTAAGCTTCTCCCCCACCATTGAAGCCCCTCCCCCTCCAATCTGCCCCTCCCCCACCCACACAAACCACAATTTTCCCCCAATTTCTCGCCCAGAACCTCCGGAATTCCGGGATTTTTTCCCCCTCCCCCACCCCCGTGCGCCCCTCCCCCCCGGATGGCCCCTCCCCCACCCACCCACACCTCCATTTTCTCCCAATTTCTCCCCAAATCCACCCGGAATTCCAGGGTTTTTCCCCCCACCCCCATCCCTTGGAGCCCCTCCCCCATCCCCGCTCACCCCTCCCCCTGCCCTCCAGCCCCTCCCCCACGCACCGGTGGATGTAATTCTCGCCATTGGTCGGGAGCTCGGAGTTGATGAGAGATTTTTGCACGAGTTTTACACCTGAAAGTGCTGAATCAGAATGTGCTATGGTCAGAATAGTTTATAGCAGCAAGGTAGAAATGTCCTATATAAATATAGTTATAACAACTGCCTCGCGTATCTGCAGAGCTTTAGAAGGGTTCAGCTGATGTTTTATTTAGTAATGACACGATGAAAAAACTTACAGAACATGAATAATGCTGAATGCTCAGGCCGTACCAGCTTGCTGAATTCACAAACTCCTACGAGTCAAGCCCAAACCACTGAGGTAAAGGAATTCCTTCTATTCATCTGGCCAGATCGAGTTCTCAGACCAAAGTTACCCTTATTTTAATTCCAACAATCTACAAACACAGTCTCCATACCTAAAATCACAACTAAGCTCTTGTCAAGGGTTTCTATTACTTCATGGCAAACTGGTCTTGTCCTTTGTCTGTCCTCAGTCTATTTCAAAAGCATTCACGCCTCAGCTCTCAGAGGCTAATCAACTCTTCAACCTCAGTATGTGCTGCACTTAAAACTCTTAACACAAGATGGATGTTGCCTGAAAAATACAGTTACAGTGAATAACCAAACCACACACACCACAGTCACAGCAGGGAGGGGGCTTTAAGGGTTTTCATACACCTCACTCGCTTCGTTTTTCCCCGGCCGTTTCAGTCTCCTGAAAACGGAACCGCGGGTCCAAACTCCTCAATCACTTTGTGCTGGTAGCACGTCTCAACAAACTCTCTCACAATCTTTCTCACAGTCAGGATGCATTCACCCAGTGTAACAACCACAAATCAGGATTTGCCCTTACAATTGCTAGTCCCGGATTCTAGCAAACTGAGCCCTCTATGGCACAGCAAATGGCAAAATCCCCTTCTGCCAGCAACGACAATCCGAGCTCCCCACGGCCCGGTACAACAGCTTAACAGCTTTCTCTGCTGGCAGCCAAGTACAACTGACCAGATACCACTCAAGCTTGCAAGCACACTACAGAGGCACAAGTTGTGCGTGGGACATCTCCCACGACTTACCAACAGCCTTTCCTGACCATGCCTACACCTTCCAGGTCAAATCACTTACGACACAAACTCTTACAAAACACAACACACATGGTGCACCAATAATTCTTCCACAGCCTAGACACGCAAACCCACAAAACACAAATCTGTGCACACTACACACACCCCCGGTGCGCACGGAGCCGCAATCAGGATTTTCTGTGACCCACGACGGGACCCTTTGCATCCTAAAACTCAGGCTAGCCGCTCGAATTATGGATGACCAAGGTACCTTTAAACCACAAACTGACAACAAAACCGGTTGTCCTACTGCCGCTGTTGCCCCCACCACGGGACACAGATTATCAAGGCACAACAAAAACCGGTTGCCGCTCCCCACCATGGGACACGGGTTACCAAAGCAAACCAAGCCAAACCAGGCTCTGCAGAGCTGTCACAACTTAGGCATGCATTGTGCACGAGACGTCTCTCCGTGTCTTACCAACCGCCTATACCAAAAAGGTACCTATTTTTCAAGTATAAACATACCTTTTTGTCCAGAGTTTTAGTAGTCAGGAGTTCTTGTCTGCTGCTGGATGAACACGTTGGGCAGCGGAGCCCACTCTTCCAGGAATATCCTGGGGGCGCCCTGAGGGGGTCCTCCACCCGAGCTGGTCCCACAGCTGAGCAGAACCTTCTCCTGCCTGGCTCGCCAAATTGAGTCATTGAAAACCGATATAGTCACAGACAAAGACCCTCTACTCAAAGTTAGAAAGTGGTATGTTTATTCACCGGCGGGTGGCACGAGAGTGATCTCCGAAAGGCGTGGCCGCCCCGAACACGGCTCTTTGCTCTCTATTTATTTTCCAAGATCTTACATACAATACATATGCATAACCCCAGCACCTCCCATCCCCGCTCTCTATTAAAATGAGGTTATCAGTCCTTCACGCATGTGCAATCCTTCTCTTGAATTGGGTTGGTGGTCTTGAATTGGGTCAGTGGTCTCAAAGGATGAAGTCAGGAGAGTCTTCATCAGGTCTCTGCGAACCTCTGGCACTGTCCAAGGTCCTCTGCTTCGTGATTGATTGATACCAAGTCCAGGTGCTGGCCATTGTTCTTACTGGTTTCAATCTGTTCTTATGACGCTTCACTTACTCCACTTTTTCTATAAACAAGCTTATAATATAACAGTTAGCTCTAGCTTGGGCATCTAATAATCATTAACCTACCATTTACTTATCTAACTTACATCTTGATCTATATAAATTGCTTCTAACCCTTAGCTAAAATCTTAACTCTTTAAAGTTATGTCTCAGGGGCTGCGGCACAGCGCGGGCGCGGCGGCTCCCGGCGCTGGCCCGGCACGGCACGGCAGGGCCAGGGGCCAAGCCTTGCTTTCTCTGCCTGCCAGCGCTCATCCTGCCTTTGCTTTGCAGCCCAACCCCAACCCACCGAGGCAAGGTAACAGAAAAGCTGCTTCCCAGGCAGTCAGCCTCCAGCAGCTGTTGATGCCTGGGCTTATTCCTCCCCAGGCACAAGACTTCTCCCCTTCCCCTTGTTGACCTCATCCAGTTTCCCTCAGGCCAATTCTTTAGCCTGCCAAGGTCCCTCTGAATGGCACAAGCAGTTGGTGTCTCAGCTGCTCCTGCCAGTTTTGTGTTGTCTGCAAACTTGCCGAGGGTAAACTGCTCCTGCAGCCCAGCCATTAATGAAGACATTAAAGAGCATCTGCCCTGGTCTCAGCCCCTGGGGCTCAGAGCACCAGTGACTTGCCTCCAGCTCTACTTTGTGCCACTGATGACAATCCTCTGGGCCCAAGCTCCCACCCATTGTTCAGTCTTCCTCCCTGGCCATTTGGACACTTTGTATTGAAGGATGTTGTAGGAGACAGTCTCAAAGGCTTTGGTAAAGCTGGGCTAGACATCATCCATTGCTCTACCCATATGCTATCAATCTGGCTGTCCTGTCACGGCCATCAGGTAGGTTAACTGTTATCCCAAATCAACTTCTCCATTTGTTTGGAATAGTTTCCAGCATTAGTTACTGCATCAGCTTTCCAGGGATGGAGGCAAGGCTGACTGACTGACATGTATTTTCCTGTATTGTCCTTCTTACTCTCTTTGAACACATCACTCTATCCTAGCAATTCTGGCTGTTTACAGCTGTCAGTTCCAGCAAAAATGACCAGGAAGAAGAATGAAGCACTAAATACAGTCTGTTAAATTCTTCTTTCTGCTACCATTCTGTGCCACAAGAAAGATCCTGCTTTCTTTCCAGTATTAGACATAATAAATACAAATAACAGACATAATTAGACAGTAGGCATAACAGACTGATTTAGAAAAACACAACAAAAGTCTCTGTTAATTGAATATAATTATGCCTATTTTTCAGGAGACACATAACTTAGATTTTCTTTCAGAATAAGATGGAGATGAAAAGACTTGAGAGCTTCCAGAATTTTGTTATATTCGTTCTCTCCAACTATTTGGAAAACTATTAGAACATCGTGAAGAGATAGTGCTTTTGAAAATCCCATTCTGAATTTCTGTAGGCTTATATTACATATAAAAGTGCCTACCAGAATTTTAGCAAACCTGTAGCACAGATTTGTCACTTTCAAAATGAGGAAATGCCAGGATTTGTTTGATTTTATTTTTTTAATGTTGTGCTTCTGATTCCCACATTATTATATGCACGTGTATCTTTTAGTATCATGGTCACATACTCCATTTTCCTTCAGGTCCCCAACTCATCAGTGCTCAGAATAGCCAATGAACAACAATAACAATGAATAATCAAGATCCTTTTCCACTTCTTTTATTTAATAATAAACTCAGACACCATTCATCTTTTGGGACTCGAGCTCAATACTTGTATGCAATGTTTGCAGGGAAGATTTAACTCTCAAGCCCTGTGACTTTTCTCTCCTCTCCCTTTCCCCATTTCCTTCATCTCTGGCCTGAGCTCAGAGCCCTTTCCCCTCCTCTCAGCTCCTCTGTTTGTTGCCCTGCACTGAAGCTCTCACCTGCGGGTTCCCCAGCGTGTGGCAGCACAAGTCTTCAAAGAGCAGCAGCAAACTCTGGCTGAGAGCACAGACACTCTCTCAGGCAGCTCGGCTTTCAGCTGCCAGGGCACAGCACACAGGGAAAGGGGTGCAAGAGAGAGCTGAGGACGCTGCCAGAGCAGCACTTGGGCAATGCAGGGTGAGAGTGGCTTCAGCTGCTGTTGAATGGCGCTGTAGGTGACACAGGAGGCTGCTCTGCCATGGCCCGGGGCTGTGCCATCCATCCATGCACACAGGCCGTGGAAACAGGCTCTTCTACAGGCAGGCTCCATCCATAGCAGAACTTTGTCAATCTTGCTAAAATCCCTCTCTGTTCTTCTGTCTTAGCATTGACAGTCGTTTGGAGAACAGTAGGGAGGTGACATGAAACAACTGATTATAACTTGTGAACAAATTTCCATGGGCTTTCTGTTTGCTTAGGTTTGGGTTTGTTTTGTTTGTTTTGTTGTTTTTGTTTGGGGGCTTTTGCTTGTTGTGGTGTTTTAGTTGGGTTTGGGCTTTTTGCATGTATGGGAGGCTTAAGTGTGTGATAAAATTCCCACGCATTGATGAGGCTGTACAGGGCCCTCCATGGGGATTTCCTTGGCTAGGCACAAGCTCAGAGAGCAGCATGTGGCAACTCAGGCCGAGCACAAAGGAAGCACAGGATGAGTCTCAAGGTGCTCTGTAACAACAGGCACTGTTAGCTGTTATCCAGTGCGTAAGGACTACAGACCATCTGCTTCAGATTCTCCTCATAATGCACACTGTTCTTGTTTTGTATGATGCAGCTCTCTTAAACCTCTATTACACTATATTTGCACGAGCATTCACCCAGATGTTTGCTAAAAACTTTCTGTTCCAGCTGAAAAGCACAGGGTACGCTATGCCCTGAGCAATAGCAGTAGAGAAATGGACATATACACACTTCAGGAGCAGAAGCAACATTAAATCTATGACAATACATAGGTGTGAAAATACAAAAATCCACAAATCTCACAGTTGCACAGCCCCCACATCTCCACTCTGTTCTGCAGAATGGCATCAAAAAATGCATAGGTACGGAGAAAATGAGCTGGTTCTGCGCTTATTTGTCAGTCGGCACAGCTGTGGGAGGCAGGAATTAAAGGTGATTTTGGAACAGGAAGAAGAAAGGCAAAGAAAAATTCCAGATGGAGACAGAGTGGCACAGCTCTGCTGACCCAAGCAGAACAGGGAACAAGTTGCAAACTACTATGAAAAAAGAGTTGTGTAAAAGGAAACCGTGCTATATAGGCATTAGTGTTCTTTCCACAGCACACAGAGTTGTGAGCATGAATACACATCTGATCTAAATATTCTTGCCAAGAGTTAGAAAAAATCCATTCTGTAAGGTTATTTACACAAACACACCCGTGACTGAATAAAAGCCTGCACAAGTACATGTATCATTAGGCAGGATACTCTGTAGATCCTCACATTAACACTTGCATAATTATATGTGATACTTTTAAACATATAAAGGGGTTTTTTTCTCCCTTTGCTTCTTTCAAACTCACTAAATGTAATGAAATTCTCTTTTAAAACTACAGAGGCTGCTGCGTGCCTCCGCAAGACATTATTTGCTTGCTCAGAATTATCTTTTCCCCGTCTGTTAGTCACCGAGGCATTAATTGCTTATCCAAACTTGAAACAGTTCACGAGCCACTCGGAAGATAAATATGAATGAGCCAGTTTCAATGGAATTCATGTCCTCTGCCTCTTAAAGCTCAAAGACTGTATTTATTACAGGTCAGAATTAAGTCTTGATACCTAATCAATGGGAAAATGTGAAATATGCTGAGTAGATCCCCATATTGCAAGGGATCATTGCACTTTAGTCTTATTTGACCAAATTAGAGATCAAAGAGAGGAAGGACTAGTCAGTTCTAACAGAGAAAGTAGGTGAAAGAGATGTCTCGGTCTGGTGCAGTTGGAGTCAGAAATGAAGTATGTGGGTTTGGAAGATGGGAAGTGATTCTATACCAGGTGATTTTAACGCAACATTACTAAAGCCATGATCCTCAAACGGACACATTGGCAACAAATATCATGACATAAGAAATGTTGGTATTCCTTCCATTGAATGAAGGAAGGAGAGAAGGAAGGCTTGGAGTTTTCAGGAGTATGGAAAGAAAAAAAAAAAAACAAAAAAAAACCAACACAAAAACAAACAAACAAAAAAACCCCTTTCTTTTGGATAATCTGGAATTTTATTTGAGTAAAAACACTAAGTGGTGGGCTCTTCACCCATTTAATTTTTTACTAAAATTCAGTGAAATATACTATTTTGGAGTGTAAAAGCTTTCATGTTGAAAACATGAGTGTGCTGAGAGATTTTGAAATCTAGGTCAATGACAATTCACTGTTGAAAATCCAAGTCTAAAACTTTTCACATTAAATGACCCCAGATGAAGTAGGAAACACAAGTCCTTCCCATGGCCCTTTCCTTGCTTGTTCTAGCTCGTTCCTGAAAATGGTAGGCCAAGAAGAGCCCACAGAAATCAAAGGAGCAACAGGGCATATCCCTAAATCTGATCTAAATGTAGATCTGAAATAACCTGGGAATTAGAGAGACATCAATGAGCCACTTTTGGGTCAAGCTGTTAGTGAAGAAGCCTTTTCCAAAGAAATGACAGCTTTTCTCAAGGAGGTTGAACAGTAGGACATGATGGCTCCTGTAGCTGGCAGGTATAAAGCAGATAAAGGGGGAAATTTGTAGGAATGATCCCTGTTATTCACTGATCCCAGCAGGATGAAGAAGCCGTTTTGTCAGACTCTGGGTCTTAGTAAGAAATGAAGAAACCTCAATTTATTCTATTAGGCCAAGTTGTTCATTGTCAGAGGTGGAATCAGCTGCTCTAGCAGAAGGCGCTGCTTTAACTTCAGCTCAGCACGTCTGCAGGCAGCCCTAGAAGCGCTGCTGCACCTCAGCTGGTGCCAGAGCACAGGGACACCCGGACACCCTCTTTAGACCCGTGTGTACCATCAAACTAAAGGTATCTCCCCGAGCCAAGCTCTCCAATCCAGCACTTAGCACAGAAACATGTCACTGCAGGAAAGTCTGCATGAAAGAGTACAGAGAAAAATACAATTATGAAACATATTGGGGATTCAATATAATACAGGAAAAATTCAGATTTCTGGTACTTACCTTCCAAAATGAGCACGTATATTAACTGTTTTCCCTCAAGTGTAGTTAAACAGCGTGCACTTTGCAGAGCAGTAAAATTCTTCACTCCAGGCATTCACAGCTAGCAGAGCTCTCACACAACTTGTTTTTTCTCTGACATGTAAGGAAGGACTTAGTTCAAATGAACTGTGATGCTTCCTTTGAAAGATACAAACTTATGGAAATAAAGGATGCAAAGTCATAGGTTCTTTAAGGCAGGCCACTGGTATCTAAATGAGGATTGTTTACATTAAGCATGATGTGCAAGGTAAGATAACAATCAAACCGTTTTCTTAATGTTCCTGAAAACTATTTTTTCTGCTCCCAGAAATTGCCCAGTCAAATAAAGCCAAACTCAGATACAAGTGCGTCCTCACCATAAAAATGGCCAAAGAAATAAGAGCTGCCAGTGATACGTTTTTCCTATGGTCAAGTTTGCCCCAAGTGTGGATAAAAGCGGTGTCTTTCCCTGCTCAGATGCTTCTGCCCCGTTGATCTGAGCCTGTGGCAGAGCATCCCAAACAAGGGGATGGAAGTTCAGCAGCACGTGCTCAGTGCCGTGTGCTCTGCTCAGGGCTCCTGAGAGCTCCTGCAGGCACTGGATAAAGCTGTGCCAGTGGGTACAACTCCTGCTGTGCCAGCCAGGCAGCCTGGCACGGTGCTGGGGTAGCAGGCCATGCAGGGCTGGCTCAGTGTCAGCCCCGGGCAGTGTGGACAGTGCTGCATTCTCAGCAAAGCTCTGCTGCAGGCTGTGGAGAAGTGTGGCTGATCTGTTGCATTGATCCCTGCAATCCCCAAATTCAGAGCCCGTGGGAAAGTCCAGCTGGGTGAGAGAGATCTTCCCACTTGTCCTGTGGCCTTTTTGGGAATGCTGCCAAAGGGCCCAAGGTCTCTTCTCTCCACCTGGAGGCATCCGCACATTCCAGGGAACTGTCAGTGGGGCCAGGGTTAAACCACGGGCTTGGAGCCTACTGCAAACAGGGTGTCAAAACATCCATTCACAAATTCCTCTGTGCTAACACCTGTGCCAGATAGGAAGAGTCCAACATCTGTGCCAAACTCCTGCACGTTCCTGTCGGGGGGCTTCCCCAACATTCAGGTGGTTTCAGGGTCCCTTTCTCCTCTGCACAGCTCCGAGCCCAAGCTGAAGGAAGAGACGGAGTCTTCAGGTGTAGATTTTTCAAGGTTGCATTTTTCGTTTATTGTTTCTTATCTTACAAATTTCTCACAGTCCAACATGATGTTTGCAGCTGCATGGACTTCTCACGTCTCCCCCCGAGCTGGGCAGTCCTTAATCTTTTATACTAATTACTACGTGTTCGTTATTTACTATTTCTTACCAATGTCTATCACTATTACTAAAAAGGTCATCTATACACTGACCCAAATCCTCACTAACTACTTTGTGCCAACGTCATAGCAGAAATGGAGTGAGGGAAGGA
>JAKJHU010002154.1:0-47843 GCA_022316685.1 Progne subis subis | reverse complement strand
CTCTGTGCCATCCCGGTGCCAAGCGCTCTCCATCACGGCCTGATTTGTCTCCCTGCCACGTCCCGGTGGAGAGAGGCATTCCTGGAAGCACCTTGGCAGCCGAGCCCGGCGGCTGCTCCCGGCCTTGGCGCTGCTGCTCCGGCTGGAATCCCACCCAGGGGCAGCAGGGGCGAGCCTGGCACTGCCAGGGCAGCGCAGCGGTTCCCCTGGGGACAGGCTTCCCTCCCTGCTGCTCTCCGGGAATGTTCCCGATTCCCTGGAAGCAGCTCCAGTTCCAGCTCCCTCCGTGCTGGAGGAGCCTTGGGCCTGTCCCATGCGCTGCTGAGCTGGGAGGAAGAGGATCCCACGGATCCCACGGATGGGCAGCTCCGTGGGATCCAGCCCAGCAGCTGGATCAGAGCCTTGCCCAGGCCTCCCCTTCCCGGGAACACTCCCAGCCCCGGAGCCCATCCCAATCCTTGCTGGAATGCTCCAAGCTGCCAGCGCCCAGTGGAGAATCCAGGGAGTGCCCGAGTCCATTCAGGGAGCGCCCGAGTCCATTCAGGGATCTCCTGGATCCATCCAGGGAGTGCCTGAGTCCATTCAGGGAGCGCCCAGATCCATCCAGGGAGTTCCTGGATCCATCCAGGGAGTGCCCGTATCCATCCAGGGAGCGCCCGGATCCATCCAGGGAGCGCCTGGATCCATCCAGGGAGAGCCCGGATCCATCCAGGGAGTGCCTGGATCCATCCAGGGAGCTCCTGGATCAATCCAGGTGTTCCTGATCCCAATCCTCGGGAAGGATCAGCTGCTCGGGCCGTCCCCAGCCGTGGCTCAGGTCTGGGTCCCGCCGTGGATGCTCCGGGCAGGATGAAGGAACGAGAGGAGAGCGTTACAAACACCGGCCCCTGGAGCAGGGAAGGGAATTTGGCCGGCACCGCTCACCCTTCCAGGCCTTAATCCCTTCGTTAAAGACAAACTCCCGGCCCTGCAATGCAGAGGGGCCGCGGGAGATCCTGGGAATCCAGGCACCTCCGGAGTCTCCGGGATGAGGAGCCCTTCCCACCCCAGGCAGCTCCCTGGGGCCAATCCCAGCTGAATTCCACGAGTGAAGAGCTCCCCCAGCCCAGAGGATCCCTCATCCCGGGGCATCGAGGGTGGGACGGCAAAGCCACCCGTGCTTGCCCAGGGACACCGCCCAGGGAGTGGTGGCACCGGGGGAGGGCTCAGGGACATCTCCCGCCGCCCCCGGCTGCTCCAGCCCCGTCCATCCCGGCCTCCAGAGCCCGTTCCAGGCCGAGGAGCATCTGTGACTCCTGCCCTGCCTCCTTGGGAGCTCCCAGGAATTTGTTCCTCTCCCGTGGGCTCAGAGGTCTCTGCTCCGAAACCATTCCCGGATTCCAGCAGAAGCCAAATGTGCTTCCAAAGAAAGGTTTGGATTCCAAAAATCCTCCCTGAGGGAGGTTTCTGCCGGGCAGGTTGGGATGTAGGACAGGAAGGGAAAGCCACACAAGGGCTCGGGAGATGTTTTAAATCCATGGACATCGTGCTGCTGTACCCTGGGAGCTTCCCCGGCTCCAGATCTGCTCCTCAGCTACATCCCACACCTCACCATCCTCCAGCCTGGGCGGGTGTGGAATGGTCTGGAGAGTCCCTCCCTCGGGATTCCCGGGGTGCTCCAGGCTGCTTTTCCAGGCCGATTCTGGCAAGGCAGATCCAGCGCCAGGCACGGCTGGAAACGGGAATGGGAACGGGAATGAGCGGGTTCTGTGCCAGCAGCCAGGCACGACTGGGATCAACAATTCCAGACCCACTCCAGGTCCCTCTTTGGGTCCCCACAACTCCTCCCTGCAGGTTCCAGCTCCTTCTTCCAGAAACAGCTCGCCTCTAAATCCCAGTTTTCCTTCCCTGGCCCCACGCCCCATCCCGCATTTCCCTCCCCATCCACGGTCATTCCTTTAACCCCGGTTTTAACGCCCCACCCCGGGCCGCAGCCGCAGCCTAATGGCCCTTCAAATTCCCCTTCAGGGAGCTCGCATCCATCCATTTGACTTTGTCAGGAATGTTTGGAGCCAGAGCAGCTCCAGGCGCCTGCCAGCCCCGGCAGCTCTTCCTTCCGTGCTGCCAGAAGCGCGGCTCGGGATTTACTGGATTTACCGGATTTACCGGATTTACCGGCACTCGGCAATTCCAGAGAGTTCAGCGCCGCCGGCCGAGGGTGTCACCCGCTGCTGTCCCCGCTGCTGTCCCCGTGTCCGGCTCCGGGGGTGGCGGAGCTGAGCCCCGGCTGCTGCTCCGAGCTCCGGCTTTTCCGGCAGCCGCCCACGGCCCTGCTGCTGCTCCAGCCCCGCGCCGGCCTGGCAGGGACCGGGCACGGTTCTCTCCGTCCCGCTGAGCCCCGGGAACGCTGCCCCGGCCCCGGCGAGCGGCGAGCAGATTTCCCCGGCAGCGGGAGAGCAGCGGGGACAGCGGGACCCGCCCGGCCGGGGACACCTGCAACAGGTGCGCCGAGCCTTTGGGGACAGCGGGAGCTGCTGGGCCGGACCTGGAGCCGTCCCAGCTCATGGGATCAGGGAATTGTTTACGTTGGAAAAGCTCTCCCGAGGTCACCGAGCCCGCGGGCAGCGCTGCCCCAGCCGGCGGTGACCCCACGGCCCCAGGTGCCGCACGCACTTTGGATCCCATCGGGGATGGGGATGGGGACACCCCCAGTGCCACTGTGCCAGCGCCTGAACCTTTTCTGTGGAGAAATCCCCCCCAGAAATCCGACCTGAACCCCGCCTGGCTCGGCCTGAGGCCCTGTCCTCGTGTCCCGTCCGTCCTTTCCGGGAGATTTGCGGCTCGGGGCTTTCACCCGCGCCGCTCCCGTGCGGTTCTCAGGGATGATCCCAACCTCTCTCCCTTCCCCTCCTGAAATCGGGGCCGAGGGGAGAAACCCCGGAGCCATTCCCAGGCACCCTCCCTGGGAAAAAACAGAGCCTGAGCCAAAGCTCTGGGCAGTGCCAGGAGCAGCTGGGGCTGGGCTGGAGCAGAGGATGGATCCTGCTCCAGCGCTTCCCTCCGCCAGGAAAACCATATCCCAGCCCTGTCCCACGCACGGCCCTGCCCAGGCACCACCGGTGTCACCTCCCCGGCTCTGGGACACGTTCCTGCCCGTAACAGCAGCGGGAGAGGCAGAACCCCCCGGGGACGGCAGGAAGGAGGGGACGGCGGCCGGGTCCTGGGGAGCCCCAAACCGCCCTCAATCCCGCACCTGGCGCTGCCGAGCTTCACGCTCGTGCTCAACACGAGGCTCTGCACCAAAAACTGCCTCCAGCGAGCCCAGACCTCCCGAATTCCCTCAGCAGCGGGCACGGCTCCCCGGCGCTCCCGGAGAGCTCCCACGGCTCCAGCTCTTCCCGAGGGGGCTGAGAGTGAAAACCCCCCCACCCGGCTCCTGCGCAAGGGCAGCTCCGCGGCTCAGCCCTTTGTCCCGGGGTTCTGCGGGATCCCCCCGGCCCCGAGCAGCTCCTTTCCGTCCCAAAGTTTCCCTCAGCCGCCCTCCTCCTCCTCCCAGACCCGAGGTGGGCACCCCCAAACCCCCTCAGCACTTGGGGCTCCGGCAGCAGCCCTTTTGCTCCCCGACAGCAGAACCCCAAAAAATCAGCAGCTTTGCAGCAGCTGCAGGAATTCCTTGTTTTCCACTTCTTCTTCTTCCCCAAAACGCCCATCCCAGATTTATCCGCCAGCGATATTTCTTCTGAAATTCACCCTTTTTTTTTCCCCTCTCCCCCTCCCCACCCCGGGTTGTCACAGACCCCCGGGCGCTCAGACCCGGGGATGCCGCAGGGACCCCCACCCGGGGCCGGGGACAGCCGGGATCGGCACCAGGATCGGCACCGGGAGCGGCACCGGGAGCGGCACCGGGAGCGGCAGAGTCCCCCCGCATCCCGCACCGCCCCTGCGGAGCCGCGGGCGGGCGGTGCCCGGTGCAGCCCCGGGGCTCCGCCACCAAAACTTTCCCCTTTTCCCCCCGGTTCCTCCTCTCTCACCTGCGCTCCGGACGCCGGGCGGGGGCCGCGCCCGCCCCGCCGCTCCCCGAGCCCATCCGGACCGGCCCCGCTCCCGGTCCCGCTGCCGTTCCGGCCGCTCCACGGCGCAGCCTTCCCGGCCCGGGGAGCGGAGCGGGGCCGGGGTTTTGAATTGCTCCGAGCGGCCCTGATTGGGCTGCGGGAGCGGGGGGGGAGCTGCGATCGGGGGGGCGGAGTGAGGATACGGGTGGGGAGGGATGGATGGGATGGAGGGAGGGACGCGTGGGGTGCGGGGATGCGGAGGGCGTGGAGGGATGCGGGAGATGGAGGATGCGGGGGTGTGGTACCCGGCGTGGGGGGGATGCAGCGGCGGGGAGGAGGCGGGAGGGGGCGGGGAGGGGGGATGGGATCAGGTGGGGATGCGGAAAGGTGCGCGGGATGTGGAACCCTGGGGAGGGGAGGGGGATTTTAGGTGGTGTGGTAACCCCGGGATACAGGTGGAGTGGGGGGAGGCAGGGATGTGGGGCCTTGGAGGGGTTCCAAGGATGTGGGATCTTGGATGGATTTTAGGGATGTGGGGCCTTGGAGGGGTTCCAAGGATGTGGGATCTTGGATGGATTTTAGGGATGTGGGGCCTTGGAGGGGTTCCAAGGATGTGGGATCTTGGATGGATTTTAGGGATGTGGGGCCTTGGAGGGGTTCCAAGGATGTGGGATCTTGGATGGATTTTAGGGATGTGGGGCTTTGGAGGGGTTCCAAGGATGTGGGATCTTGGATGGATTTTAGGGATGTGGGGCCCTTGGAGGGGTTCCAAGGATGTGGGATCTTGGATGGATTTTAGGGATGTGGGGCCTTGGAGGGGTTCCAAGGATGTGGGATCTTGGATGGATTTTAGGGATGTGGGGCCTTGGGGGGATTTTAGGGGTGTAGTACCCCGGGGGGATTTTAGGGGTGTGATACCCTGGATGTCCCCAGCACAGGCACAGGGGGCTGCAGTGGGTGTGTGTCCTGCAGGAGGACCCTGGGGATGCAGGGAGGAGCAGAGCCATGGGAATGCTGTGAAAATTCAGGACCGTGGGTCAAAGTGGCTGCAGGGGTGTCCATGGGAGCGGCCCTGGGATGTGGGGGGACAGGAGCTGCCCTGGGGGTGCCAGGAAGGGGACACAGCCCTGGAGCAGCTCTGTGCTGGGACAGGCAGGAAGGATCCAGTCCCCACGGGAATTTTTGGTGAAAATCCTTTCTGAATGCCAGCTTGGAATTCCAGCGCTGCTGCTGCTCATGCTCAGCATCCTGCTCATCCCATCCTGCCCATCCCATCCTGTTCATCCCATTGTGCTCATCCATCCCATCCCATCCCATCCCATCCTGCCGAGGATCTCTGGGATGCTCCCGGGTCTGGCACAGGCTGACAGCAGGGACAGGACGGTGGTGATGGAGCTGCTGCTCCCCTCCAGCCAGGAGCTTCCAGGGCACCCTCAGAGCATCCCTGCACCCAGCACATCCCTGCTGCTGCACCATTCCCACCTGGATCCGTCCCTCTGGAGCGCTGCCTTCCCCACATCCCGAGCAGAGCGGAGAATGTGGAGTTTTCCCTCCATCCCTCGTTCCCAGTCCCTCTGCAGCTCTCCTGGAGCCCCTTTGTGCCCTGGAAGGGCTCTGAGCTCTCCCTGGATCCTGCTCCTCTCAAAGGTGAGCACCCCCAGCTCTCCCAGCCTGGCTCCAGGGCTGCCAGAAATGCCCCATCCCACAGGGAATCATTCGGGCTGGGGATGGGAAGAGGCGCCCGTTGGTGCGGCACAGGACCCTGGAAGCAGCGGGATGCTGGGGGCGAGGATGAGTTCTGCCAGGGCTCTCACCTGACATTCCACAGAAATTTCCACTATTCCCTGGAAATTATCAGCCCTTGCCGTGGGCACAACAGAGTCACACAGACTGGAGGAGGCTGGCAGGGAAAAAATAAGGGGGGAAAAAACGCTGGAAAAGTGTTGCTGTGAGCGGCTTCGGCGTCTCCATGGCTACGGGAGCTTGTGGCAGACGTTCCCGGGGAACTCAGACGTGCCGGTGCCAATGGAGACCGCGGGGCTCATCCCCGCCAGGGCAGGAGCCACCCACATCCCGGGGGATCAAAACAACGGCCAGAAGGAGAGATCCCATCCCATTATCCCATCCCATCCCATCCCATCCCATCCCATCCCATCCCATCCCATCCCATCCCATCCCATCCCATCCCATCCCATCCCATCCCACGGCCGGGTGGGGCTGGCGGGAGCTGTGGGTGGGTCCAGTGCCGGAAGGCGCTCCAAGGAAATGCGAGCGAGAAATCTGCTCCCGGGAATGCTGAGCCCGTTCCCAAGGAAATCCAAACCTGTATTCCCTGGAATGCTGAACCTGTTCCCAAGGAAAGCTGAGCCCGTGTTCCCAAGGAAATCCGAACCCATGTTCCCAAGGGAATCTGAGCCCGTTCCCAAGGAAATCCAAACCCATGTTCCCAAGGGAATCTGAGCCTGTTCCTAAGGAAAGCCAAGCCTGTATTCCCGGGAATGCTGAACTTGTGTTCCCAAGGAAAGCTGAGCCTGTGTTCCTGGGAATTCTGAGCCTGTTCCCAAGGAAATCTGAACCTGTGTTCCAAAGAAAAGCTGTGCCTGTGTTCCCAGGAAAGCCGAGCCCCTCTTCCCAGGAAAAGCTGAGTCTGTGTTCCCAGGAAAGCCGAGCCCCTATTCCCAAGGAAATCTGAACCTGTGTTCCAAAGAAAAGCTGTGCCTGTGTTCCCAGGAAAGCCGAGCCTCTCTTCCCAGGAAAAGCTGAGTCTGTGTTCCCAGGAAAGCCAAGCCCCTCTTCCCAAGGAAATCTGAACCTGTGTTCCCAAGGAAATCTGAACCCGTGTTCCCAAGGAAAGCCGAGCCCCTGTTCCCGGGAATGCTGAACCCGTTCCCAGGGAAAGCCGGGCTGTGGGGTCACAGACCCCGCCGCTCTTGGAGCCTGTCAGGAGGTTTGGATCCATCCTTCCCCAGAGCGAACTTTGCTGGCAGAGAGGATCCATCAAAATCACGGCGCATTTTCTGGGTATTTTAAGAAAATGGTTCCATGAAGTTTCTGCTGCATTTATGTTTAAAATGGGAGGTATTTTTGGAAGTTATTCCTTCCCCGTTTCAAAATCTATGTAAATGCTGTCAGATAGTCCCAGCTCCCAATTAGCAGCACTGCAGCAGCCGAGGGAAAACGAATTAAAGCTGTTTTAAAAGCACCTCAGCTGAAAACATCCCGGGGAAAGGCGAGCTGGAGACTAGGGACAGAACAAAAATCAATGGATCCATCCCTTAACCCGCGGGCATTTCCCTCCCGAGGCTCTTCTGAAATCCAACCTCCCTGGAATCAGGACTGGCTTTTAAGGGACGGCCCAGAGGTGCCGGATCCCATCTCCCCGTGGGATTCCCGGTGTTCCCGAGCCCTGCCCTGCGCTGCCGGGACATCCCCGAGACAGCCAGGGCTGGTGGCGCGTCCCAGCTGTCCCGACCCCTCAGATTCCTTCTGCCTCCAGACACTCCCAGCGATGTTTGGAAGCTCTTTTCCCCTCTGGAAAGGAATCGCTGCTGGACTCTGCCCAGCCCGGCGCATCAGCGCCAGCAGATTTTCCCGACGCTGCTCGGCAGAAGGGCAGCGGTGACTCCGCACTTCCAGGGGCCGAAGCGGGGAATCGGGGGCTGGGTTTGGTTGAAGGACCGTAAATCCCGGCCAGTCCCAGCCCCTTCCTGCTTCCCCACCGTCCCGGGCTGCTCCAAAGCCCCGTCCAACACCCGGACATCTCCAGGGATGGGGCAGTGGGATTTCCAAATGGAATTTCCTCTGCGGGGAGAAGCGTTCTCTAAAGCCTTTGCCTTAATTAAGCTTTATTTATTTCTTGTAATTGGCAGGAGCAGCCAGAGGCAGAAGAATCCCCACATCCCTCAGGAACTCATCCCTCCACCGAGGCTGACAAAGCCCCTGCTCCTTCCAGCAGCTTCCGGGCAGAACTCGCAGCTCTTGGAAGCTGAGCTGAGACGGGAGAAGAATCATTTTGGAACCATTCACCACACACACACACAAAATAAACGACCAAAAAAAACCATCTCCGAGGCTTTGGCAGAGGAGCTGAGCTCTGGAGAAGCAGCACAGGACGCTGCCGCTCCAGGGATCCGTCCCAGCTCCCTGCCCAGATGAAAAAACACCTCATTCAAAAAATCCTCCCCCCTCTAATGAATCGTTCTCAAATGAGGCCGGTGCTCGGGGCTTGGCTCGGCTCTGCCCTCGGAGCTGTGGTTTGGCAGCGATGTTTTGTGTGGCTGAAGGCTGCAAAGAACAGACCCTGTGCCAGGAAGGGCCGGGGAGGACAATTTCACCTGGCAGCAGGGGCTGCATCCCTGAAAAACGCATTGGAGGGAGGAAAGGGCACGGAGGGATCACTGGGGACGGGCTCAGAGCCGCCCTGATCATCACATTGCGTCCAAATCCCGCTCGGAGCTGGGAAATGCCTGAAGGGATCCCTCGGGGCGGAGCTGGCTGCCCAAATCCCAGCGCTGCAGGATCCGGGAAAAGCCCCGAGCGCCCCGGGACAGCGGCGAGGGAAGAGGCAGCGGTGGGATCACAGAACCGTGGAATGGGTTGGGTTGGAAGGGCCTGGAGCGGAATTCCAGAGCAGCCGGCTGGCCCTGGATCCCGGCTGGGGGTTTGGAACAGCCTGGGAGGGCGCGGGGGATGCGGGGGCTCGGAGCCCCCCACGCCGGGATGGGAACAGCCCACGGGGCATCAGAGCCTGGCAGGGAGAGCTGTGAGTCACATCCCGCCGTGCTCATCCCCATGGCAAACCCGATTCCCTCGGGAGAGCCCCGGGGATGGAGCCGCGGGGCAGGGCTGGCAGCGCCCAGCACGGGAACCGAGCAGCAGCGCTGGAAAAGCCTCCGAGGCCGCCCTGCGGTGCCAGGGACACCAAAGCCCGGCCCCGAGGATTCTACATCCCTCCGGCAGCGGGGACTCCCAGGGCAGCTGTGCCAGTGTTTTTATAACCCTTTCCATGAAGGAATTTTCCTAATCTGCAACCTAAACCTCCCCTGGCCCAGCCTGAGGCCGGTCCCTCCTGTTCCTGCTGTCCCCTGGGAGCAGAACCCGACCCTCCCTGGCTGTCCTCTCCTGTCAAGGTCCCTCCTGAGCCTCCTTTTCTCCTCCTGAGCCCCTTCCCGAGCTCCATCCCAGCATTCCAGCCCCTGATCCCAGCAGGGAATGAGCCATCCCCACCTCGGGAACAATGGCAAATGTCTCAGCCCAGGGAAGATGCCAGGGATGTTCAAAGCTCCCGACACTGGGAAGAGAAGGAGGAACTGGAATTACTCTCTTTAATCACGAGCTGTACTGCCTCACCCTCGGCACCACAGCAACCCTCGGATTTCCTCTTCCAAACCTTTTTTTTTCCCAACCTCCCTTTGCGTGGGCAGGGGGCAGGTGGTGCCTCAGCTCCAAAACTCCTCAGGAGAAGCCCAAATCCTGAAGCTCCTGCTCCCCTCTGACATTTCCCTGCTCTTCCTTCAGGAAGAAGCTGAGGAAGGAGAGGGTCCCAAACCCTCTGAACGCTGCCATGGGAACCTGAATTTGGTTTGTTTTTTTTTTCTCATGATTTGGGGTTTTCAAACCCCGTTTTTTTAGATTTCACCCCACGCTCCAGCAGAGAACTGGGAAAGTTTCTGCTCCTGGACTTGGGATCTGTGCAGGGATGAAGGATCAGACAGGAGAGCAGGGAGCACAGCCAGGGAATTTTGACAGAATCCCTCCTGGGAGTGAGACAGGATGGGACAGAAGAGCTCAGCGTTCCTCAGACATTCCCCCTGCTCCTCCTCTCCTCTCCTCTCCTGCCCCAAACCCATCCCAAGGGATGCAGCCCTGCCTCTCTGTGTGGCCAGAACCAACAGCATTCCTGCCTGTGGATAAACAAACCTCACCCCTGGATACTCGCACGCCGTTCCCACCCCAGCACCCAACACCTCCACGTGCAAAGTCCCGCATGTATTTGCTTCGGCAAAGTGCAAAGACACGGCCGGAGGGACGCGAGGCTGGAGCGCGGTATGGGCAGCCAAGAGCCCCTCCCGAGGCTGCCCAGGGATCTCCCAAGGGTGCCAGCAGGTGGGAACGGGAGCTCAGCGAGGATTCCCAGACCTGGGAAGCGCCCGGGAGCCTCCGTGAGGCACGAGGAGAAAGCAGCACCAAGCGGCTGCTGGTCCCGAGCAGGAGCCAGCCCCAGCTGCTCAGGGATTGGGATCCTCCCGAAACGCCCGGCCCGGGCTGCTCCACGCGCGGGCTGCGGCGAGATCCGGGCTGGAGCTGCTTCCAGAGGGTCGGGAAGGGCTCAGAGCACCTGCTCCGTGCTGGAGGAGGAAATGTCCAGCAGCCTCCAGGCCATGTAGGGGTTGAGCTCGTCCTGGTCGCGGCACAGGGCCCACACGTAGAGCATCCGCAGAACCTTGTCCTGCCGGGAGAATCCCGCCGTCAGGGACACGCTGACACTGCTGGCTCTGAGGGGATTTCAGCCTCAGGAGCAGTGCTGACTGTTCCCCAAGGGAAAAGCTCTGGAGGAAACCTCTTCTCGAAGCAATCTTGGCAAAACAACCAAGTCACCCTGGTTTTTCTGAGTTTTTTAAAAGCCTTTTGATTGTTCATAAGATGGAGTCAGACTTTTTAGCTACTGTACAATATTAGGAGCAGTTTTTGCCTTTTTCTCACAGATGTAACATAAACAATCCTTTGTTTTTCATTCTCTGTCCTTTGTTTGCACATTTCTAACCTGAAAACAATTGTAACTGACAATTGGTCTGGCCACTTGGCTGAGGGGTGAAAACTCCAGAAGCCAATCCACAGCCAGACCCACAAATGGATAAAAAGTAAGAAATAAATGGGCAGAGGGGCTCTCGGCCTTGTTCCTCCTCTCTCGGAGGAACAACTCTGCCCTGCGAAATTTCTCGTCTCCGTGTGTCTGCTTTGCATATCCTGATTACACAACCAGCCTATCCCAAAACAATCCTTCTCCAGGCGGAGTTTTGCTGTTTCTCCGGTTTCACTAACGGGATTAGAGAGGTGTCTCCTATTCAATCGTGTTGGGAACACCTCATAAAAGGCGCTGAGAATTGGACGATAAAACCTGGTTTTGGTACTCTGCCTCCTGAAATATTTGGAGTTTTTGGCCTTTCAGCTGTCCTGGCGGTGCTGCCACGAGGGCGCCTCCAGCTCCTCCCAAGCCTGCAGCTTTGGGGCTCCCCTCTCCCCAATCTCCCCGTGTTCTGTATCCCAGGAGCGGCTCCAGCCCAGCCCAGGCACTCGATTAAAGCTGAGCTTCGGGTTCCGCCGGAGAATTTTAATTCCCCTCCCGGATTTATCGCGGCTCCGGAGGAATCCGACAGCAACCAGGCTTTGATGTCCTGCTCAGTAATGACCCCATCGATATTCATCTCCCAGGGATAAGGAATTGAAGGCAGGGAAGCACTGGAATCACTGCATCAGCCCAGATGGGTCCCATCATTCAAAGGAATCCCAATCCCGTTTTTCCAGCCTGGAGCAAAGGCCGGGGTTGCACAAGCCAACATCTGTTAAATGCCTGTGTTAACTCCAAGGAAAACGTGCTGGGAAGTGGCAGCTCCAGCACCGTGTCCCCAGGAGCTGACATCGAGCCACTGAAGCCCAGGAGAGGCTGGAGAGAGACACCTGGGAATATTCCCTGGGAATACTGGGACTCCAGGAAGCTCCTCCAGCTGCTGCCACAAACCCTGGGGAATGGGGAATTCCATGGGCCAGGCTGGAATCACCGGGAGGGAACAGCCCCGGGGACATTGCAGGAGGTGCCAGGGATTTGCTGCACAGATCATTCCCTGCTCCCAGGGAACCACACACAGCTCCAACCGGCTGTGGGCGTTCCCTGGGGGATCATCATGGAATTAAGGCATTATTTGTGGAAGAGTGGGGAGCTAAAAACGTGGATTTGGGGATTTTTTTCATCCACTGACTCAGCTCTGCTCCCATCCTGTTTTGCCAGAGGGTTCTGCTCTGCCAGTGCCCTTTGGGAAGGGAAAAGGGGAGGAAAACACAGCAGGGCGAGGTGGGATGGGATGGAGCTGCAGTGGGAGATCCCAAAGGTGTCCCTGACCCTAAAGGTGTCCCTGACCTCAAACCTGCCCCAGGCCCCACAGGTGTCCCAGACCCCAAATGTGTCCCAGGCTCCAAACATGTCCCTGATCCCAAACCTGTCCCAGATCCCCAAAGTGTCCCAGACCCCAAACCTATCCCAGGCCCCATGTGTGTCCCTGACCCCAAAGGTGTCCCAGACCCCAAATGTGTCCCAGATCCCAAACCTGCCCCAGGCCCCAAACGTGTCCCAGACCCCAAACCTGCCCCAGGCCCCACAGGTGTCCCCACTCACCGGGTCCCCTTCCACCACCTCCCCTTTGTGGTTCTTGATCACCATCACCACCTGGGCCTGGAAGGTGATGATCAGCACCGGGCCCTGCTCCATCATCTTCCCCATGGCCAGCTGCAGGGACAGAGAATCCCATGGAGAACGTTCCAGAGCTTCCCACCTCCTCCCTGGACACCCCCAGCTCCCCCAGAGCCCCCCTGGCTGCTCAAGCACATCAATTCTGTGGTTCAGGTATTATAGAAAAGCTGTTCCCCCTGCAAAAACAAACAAACAAAAAAAAAACCCAAAAAACTTCCAAGTAAAAACTTCTTGGGAATCTGCACTTCAAAGCTTTCACCAAACTTTTTTTTTTTTTTTTTTTTTTTCCATTATTTCCCCAAGTCCATAAATCTGGGAAATGGGAACGAGCTCTGCTGGTTATTTCCAATTAGAAAGCAAAATCAAAGACACCTTGGTCTCAAAAAAAAAAACCCCAAAAACTGGAATTTTCTGAAGGAAATGCTTGGAATCAGAACATCCTGAGCTGGAAGGGACCCACGAGGATCAAATGGAGCCTTTTTCTCCTGCTTTGAAATCGGTTTTTGCCAGGAAGTTGTTTCTGAACCAGACAAAAACTGTTCCAGAAAGACTTCAAGGTGGGAACCTTTCCTTTGCCAGGATTTTTTTTTTCCTCCTCTATTCCCAGACCGTTCCATTAAATATTTAAAGACTTTATTCACTGGAATGCAAGAGGAGTGGAAATTCAGCTTTTTTTTTTTTTTTTTTTTTTTTTTCTTTTAAAAAACCCAGAATTCTCTTTCTGCCCGTTGTGGGAAATCTCTTGCATCCCTTTTCTTGTGGGGATGCGGGATGCCATGGAATGCTCTGGAATTCCTGCCGGTGCTGCCCCAAAAAAGGAAATCACAGGGACTGAGGACAGCAGGATTTTCCTCTTTTGAAACGTCCCCAAACAAATTCTGTTTTATCCCTATCAAAGGAAGCAGCACCAGCACAGGCACGAGGCTGGGCCATGTCACAAGGGAATAAATTCATTTATAGGGAGATTTTCCTGTTCCCTGAGGGAATCAGCTCCCTGTAACTGCCCCATCCCAGCCCACACCTGCAGAATTCCTGCCACTCCCTCAACGGGGCAGGAGCAGCTCCAGCTCCTGCTCAAAGGCACCTGGAGAGCACCTGGAATGTGCCCAGAATCCCTGGATGGGGTGGGAAGGACCTTAAAGCCCTCCCAGCAGTGGGATTTCCCTTCCAGCAGTGGGATTTCCCTTCCAGCAGTGGGATTTTCCCTTCCAGCAGTGGGATTTTCCCTTCCAGCAGTGGGATTTTCCCTTCCAGCAGTGGGATTTTCCCTTCCACCAATGGGATTCTCTCTCCCAGCAATGTGATTCTCCTTCCCAGCAATGGGATTCTCCTTCCCAGCAATGGGATTTCCCTCCCAGCAATGAAATTTCCCTTCCAGCAATGAAATTTCCCTTCCAGCAATGGGATTCTCTCTTCCAGCAATGAAATTTCCCTCCCAGCAATGGGATTCTCTCTCCCAGCAATGAAATTTCCCTCCCAGCAATGGGATTCTCCCTCCCAGCAATGAAATTTCCCTTCCAGCAGTGGGATTTTCCCTTCCATCAATGGGATTCTCCCTCCCAGCAGTGGGATTTTCCCTCTGGGAGCAGAAAATTCCAAACCCCAGAGTTCAAACCCAGCAGTCAGAGCAAAGGAGGTTGGACCTGACGACCCTGGAGGATTTTTCCAACCTTCACGATCCTAAAAATCCCCTCCTGAGCCCGTGAGTTTAATTCCTCCCCCAAAAGGAAAAGCAGGGCAGGGAACTCACGTCGATGTTGTCGATGTCCAGGATCCTGGAATGGAACTGGAGCCCCAAGGCCTTGGCCTGTTGGATGGGATGGGCCAGCTGGCTGTAGGTCTGAGGGATGAGCAAACTCGGGTTGGGAATTGTTTGGGATTGTTTTGTCACCATCAAAATTAAAAAAAAAAAAAAAAATATATATATATATATATATATATATTTAAAAAAAAAAATAAAAAAAGGAATTTTTGCTTGGAGAGAGCCACCAAAAAAACCAACAAAAAACCAAAAAAAACACAACACCACCAAAAAACCCCCACAAGAAAAAAAAGTCACTTTTTTTTTTTTTTTGGAAACGTGCTGAAGGAAGGGATCAAAGGACTGCAGCAAACGTTTTGGGATTCACCAAATTCCCATTAAAAATCCCACTTTGCCTGGGCAGAACGGGAAGACCTGAGAGCACCTGAGAGCTGAGGGACTCACAACTGGACTGGACAGCAGGAACAGGGAAAAGCTGGGAAAAGAAAGGAAAAGCAGGGAAAAGAAAGGACAAGCTGGGAAAACAAAGAAAAGCACAGAAAAGCAGGGGAAAGCTGGGAAAAACAAAGAAATGCAGGGAAAAACAGGGAGAAGAAAGGAAAAGCAGGGAAAAGCTGGGGAAAGCAGGGAAAAACAGGGAGAAGAAAGGAAAAGCTGGGGAAAGCTGGGAAAAGCAGGGGAAAGCTGGGAAAAACAAAGAAAAGCAGGGAAAAACAGGGAGAAGAAAGGAAGAGCTGGGAAAAGCAGGGAAAAGCAGGGAAAAGCTGAGAAAAGAAAGGAAAAGCAGGGAAAAGCTGGGAAAAGAAAGGAAAAGCTGGGAAAACCAGAGAGTTCAGACCAGAATCACCATCTCAGCACCCCTGGGATCCACCAAGAGGCTTTATCCCCCAGATCCTCAGGGACAGGATTCCCATTTCCTCCCCTGGTTCATCTGACTGATTATTCCTGACTCAGGAGCTTCATTTCCAATTCCAGCTGCCTTGGGAATGTTGGATTTTGTTCTCCCCAAACCGCAGGGGAGCTCCTGCTTTCCTCCAGAGAGATCCAAAGGTGTCATTCCCAAGGCTGCTTTGCTTTCAGACTGGATTATCATCACCCAAAAAAAAAACCAAAAACGCTCATCAGGGTTTGTTAAATTGAAAATAAAATAAAAACGGCTCTCCCGGCCCTCTGGTGGTGGAATTCAGCTGGAGAAATTCCACTCTCGAGCTGAAGAGCGGAATTATTTTGGATTTTGGAGGAATGCAGGCCCAAATAAAAACAACCAAGTGTCAGGAAAGACTCTGCTTTCAGGAATTCTCTGGACTCCAAGCGCTCCAAATAATCCCATTTTCCAAGGGAGGTTTTACTTACGGCCTCGTAGCACCAGTCCTTGAGGATGTCGAGCTCTCCGGAGATCAGAGCCTGAGGAGGAAATCATTTTAAAGAACATTTTAAAGCTCCTCCTATATCCAAGTGGGACCCATCAGCCCTTCCTGCAGCAAAAAAAAACACCTTAAATCCAACATTTTGTGGGACTCTGGGGGAAAACTGGAGCTGCAAAGGGGAACAGCCAAAAGGATTTCTATAAAAACACAGGAGCCGAGGCCAAGGGATGTAAAGCTTTGGATAATTAAACTCTCTTAAAGCTTCCAGCTGAAGCTTCCCATTAAATCGTCCTGTTCAGGCTGCCAGAGAGGCAGCAGAGCCCCCAGCGCTCGGAAATCCTGGCATCAAACAGCAGCAGAGGTGCAATTTTCCACACCGAGAAATTCAGGGCGCAGAAGGAAGAGAAGAATCCCACGTGTGGCTCCTCCGGGTGTCTCAGAACAATTCCTGCTCTGTTTCAAATCCCAAATTCCCTTTCCCGTGCAGTGACAGGGACCTGCATCCCTTTACAGCCAGTCTCCCACAGCTCCGAATCCCCAAAAACCCCAAATCCCAGACCCCTGCACGACCACAGAACTCTGTCACAACCTGCTGCTCTTCCCAAATCCCAGAGCAGAACCGGGAGCACTTCCCAAATTCCTTCCTTTATCCCTCTGCTGTCGCCGTTTGCTGTTTTCCACGCCAGAGCAATCATTTAGTATCCCACGCTTTCAACCCAAATGTGGGATCCAATTCCTTTCCCAAGCTTTCTGTGCAGAGCTGGAGAAGTAAATCCTGTCCCAGCTTTGGATTTTAGCGATGGGAAAATAAAAATAAAACATCTTCTAAGGGATAATAAAGGGAAAAGGAAGGAAAGCCATGGGTGCTGTCCCAGCTTTGGATTTTAGCAATGGAAAAATAAAACATCTTCCATGGAATAAAGGGAAAAACAAAGGGAAGCCATGGGTGCTGCCTGAGCATCCCAGAAGCAAATCCCAGCTTTGGATTTTAGCGATGGAAAGATAAAAATAAAACATTTTCCAAGGGATAATAAAGGGAAAAGGAAGGGAAGCCACGGACACTGTCCCAGCATCCCAGAAGCAAATCCCAGCTTTGGATTTTAGCGATGGAAAAATGAAAATAAAACACCTTCCAAGGGATAATAAAGGGAAAACAAAGGGAAGCCACGGGTGCAGGGTCACCTCCAGCACGTTGGGGATGATGTCCCGCTCACACTGCTTCAGGAAGCGATCCTTGTCGAAGGAGGGATCCACCTTGAGGATCTCCGTCAGCACCTCGGACATTTCCGTCTTGGAGAACAATCCCCCTGCAAACACAGCTCGGTGGGGCACCGGCACCCCGGGGCGCATCCCAAGGGTCGTCCTCCCGCCCCCTGACCCCGACAGCGATCCCAGGGAAGGCGGCAGAGCCCTGGAATGCTGCAGAGCCCTGGGACACTGCAGAGCCCTGGGACACTGCAGAGCCCTGGGACACCACAGAGCCCTGGAATGCTGCAGAGCCCTGGGACACTGCAGAGCCCTGGGACATTGCAGAGCCCTGGGACATTGCAGAGCCCTGGGACACCGCAGAGCCCTGGGACACGGCAGAACCCTGGGACACTGCAGAGCCCCGGGACATTGCAGAGCCCTGGGACACGGCAGAGCCCTGGGACACCGCAGAGCCCTGGGACACCGCAGAGCCCTGGGACACTGCAGAGCCCCGGGACATTGCAGAGCCCTGGGACACGGCAGAGCCCTGGGACACGGCAGAGCCCTGGGACATTGCAGAGCCCGGGGACACTGCAGAGCCCTGGGACACGGCAGAGCCCTGGGACACGGCAGAGCCCTGGGACACGGCAGAGCCCTGGGACACTGCAGAGCCCTGGGACACGGCAGAACCCTGGGACACGGCAGAGCCCTGGGACACGGCAGAGCCCTGGGACACCACAGAGCCCTGGGACACGGCAGAACCCTGGGACACTGCAGAGCCCTGGGACACGGCAGAGCCCTGGGACACGGCAGAGCCCTGGGACATTGCAGAGCCCTGGGACATTGCAGAGCCCGGGGACACGGCAGAGCCCTGGGACACGGCAGAGCCCTGGGACACTGCAGAGCCCTGGGACATGGCAGAGCCCTGGGACATTGCAGAGCCCTGGGACATTGCAGAGCCTGGGGACACGGCAGAGCCCTGGGACACGGCAGAGCCCTGGGACATGGCAGAGCCCTGGGACATGGCAGAGCCCTGGGACATTGCAGAGCCCGGGGACACGGCAGAGCCCTGGGACACCGCAGAGCCCTGGGACATTGCAGAGCCCTGGGACACCGCAGAGCCCTGGGACACCGCAGAGCCCTGGGACATTGCAGAGCCCTGGGACACCACAGAGCCCTGGGACACCGCAGAGCCCTGGGACACCGCAGAGCCCTGGGACACCGCCGCAGAGGCTCTGGCAGGAGTGTCTCCCGGGGTGTCCCCACACCTGTTGGAGTCCAGGGCATTCCTTTGGCTGCCCTGGAGGGTCAGAGACCTGGACAGGGGGGTCTGGGACCCCGGCCCAGAGCCCAGAGGGACATTGGCTTTGATCCCAGTCCATGGGAAAGGCTTTCTGCACTGCGGGAAGGATTGCAAGCCACAGGAGCGTGAAAGAGAGGAGTTCAGCTTATCACAGGGTGAGAAAAGAGTAGGTTTGGGTTTTTAGTATGGAAGTGGATGGGAGCAAGATGGAGGATTTTGGGGCATTGTCTCCCGCTTCTTCTTTCTTCTTCCCTCACCCCATTCTCTGCAGTGACGGTGGCACAAAGGAGTTTAAAGAGATTGGGTCAAAGTAGAGATGACCTTTTTAGTGTAAGTGATAGGTATTGGCAAATAATGATAAATAAAGAACACATAACAATTAGTATAAAAGATAGCCACAGCCCAGTGCAAGGAGGAGTCGAGGAGTCGCCAGATCCCCAAGCAGCTGCCCAGACCTTTGTTGGGCACTGAGAAATTTGTAAGATAAGAAACAATAAACAAAGCACGCAACCTTGAAAAATCAGAACCTGAAGACTCCGTCTCTTTTTTGCGTTTGGCTCAGGGCTTTGCAGAAGACAAAAAGCCTCTAAAACCACCTGAATCTCGGAGAAAAAACCCGGGACGCACCTATGAGGTCGGTGACGCGGTCGGTGACGGCGCGCGACGCTCGGATGAAGGCGTTGTCGCTCTCGTCGTACTTCATCTTCATCTCAAAGAACCCTGCAGGGAGGGGAAAAAGAGAGCTCAGAGTCCTCCCAGGTGACCCCCAGCCAGGGAAGCACCTGCAGGATCCAACCTCTCCTCAATCCCTTTGCTCGGTGCCGGGCACCGGCTGCCGGTTGGTTTTGTCCCCCATTTTGTTCCTCATTTTATTCCCCGTTTTTCTGCAGTGTTCTGATCTCTTCCTCTGCTCACATTCAGATTTAACGCCTCTGGCAAAGGGATTTATCCCATGGAAGGAGGGAATTCAGGATTAGGCTCGTTTTGGGCGCTGGGGGTGTCTCCGTGCCTGGAGGTGGCACTGGGTGTCCTGGGGGTGACAGGGACAGGCTGCACTCGATGGTCCTGGAGAGCTTGTCCAACCTAAATCCAGGGGTTCTGGGGCTGTGTTCAAAGCATTTTCACTAGAAACAGCCTCAGACGATACCAAAGGTCAGCTTCACACTACAGAGAGATTTAAACACTACCAGAGTTTTTAAAGTCTTCCACCAATTTGGAAGTTGTGTGAAACCCCCTTGAGTTTTCAGGATTCTCCTCGTTTCAAGCTCCAGCTCCCTTTGAAGCAGAGCTGCCTTCCCTCTCCCTGGTGCCGGAACAAAGCTGAGGAGGGAAGAACAGGAACTCCACGAGTTCACAGCTCCCTTTGAAGCAGGGTTTGGTGCCCTGGAGCAGGGGCTGCTCCCAGCACGGCCCGGCTGCAGCACAGATGGAGCAGCCTGGAGAAGCTGCAAGAGCTGTCAGCTCTGCCTCCCACCCTTCACAGCACGGGCTCCAAGCCCACGGGGAAAGGTGAGGATTGGTGATTTGCATCCTTGTCGGGGGCTGGAGGCGCAGATGGGAGCAGATCTGGGGAAGGGAATGTGCTGCTCGTCCCAGCACTCACTGTTGAAAACCACGTTGTTGTCCTTGAAATCTTTCCACTGCTGGTACCACTTGGAGTCTTTATGCAGCACCATGCCCATGGCCTCCCTAGAGAGGGCAGGAAACGGGGATAAAACACGGATATTTGGGAAAAAAATTAACTGCTAACAAATACAGACGGCACCCCGAGGAATATCCCCGCGGCACTCGGCATCGCTGAGGCAGCACGGGAACTGTGAGCTCAACTGCGAGATAAATTATGGCTCTCATAAATTATAAAATAAATTGCAGGCCCATAAATTATAGCCCCGTGAATGATCCACCGGCTAAACGGAACGCCAGACAAATAAAACCCCAGATAAATAAAACATTAGATAAGCAAAACTCCACATAAATAAAGCGCCAGACAAATAAAACCCGGCTCAGAGGAGCAAAGCAGCCCAGAAAAAAAAAATGGAGCTGAGCCTTAGTCCTGCCCGGCCTCAGCCAGGAGCAACAACTTGAAACCGAACACAAAACAAGGCTCAGCTCAGAATTCCACCACGGAACATTCAACCTGAACTTTAGGATTTGAAGTTTCCAGTTTTAGCACAGGAAGATTCGGGATCACCCACTCCCGCTGGGAACGCGCTCCCAGCCCACAGCTGCTGGATTTGAATCCCTGACGTGTTTTGAACTTTTCCATCAAATTACACAAGGAAATTTCCCCTCCCTCGGAGGATCCCCCACGTACTCATTGGCTTCGAACACTCGCTGCTCTTTAATCCTCTCTCCGGAATATTCCGTCCGCTTCCGGAGCCGCTCCGGGCGCCTGTAGGGACCGGTTTGTCCCAGAACGCTCTCATCTATCTCCTTCTTAACAGTTTCTACTCCCTGCAAGGAAAACAACCCCGTGAGCATGGATTTATTGCTCTGCCAGAAGCTGGAAATCAAATCCCTCCTGGGACGGTTTGGGAGAGCAAAGGGATGGGGCGGCCACAGCTCCACAAACGGAACAAATTTCCTGCATTTCCCGCAAAAAGATGGATTGGAGGAAGCTGCAAAGCCACTGGAGAGAGGCATTTCCAGCCCAGCCTCCCCCACGGAGCCATTCCCGGGGCTCTGGATGCTCTGGAGCTCAGGGGTCAGTACCTGGGAGATGGCTTTGAAGGCTGCAGTCCTGCCCAGCTTCTCCCCTCCCCTGGTCACCGACTCCGCCGACTGTTTGGCCGTTTTGGCCGCTTCCTCCACGCCCTCCTTGATCTTCCTGCCCAGGTCACTCCTGCTGACCTCGTCCAAACTCTGCAAGGGAAACAGGGAAAGGTTATTCCAGCTCCAGGCCTCGGTCCCAGACCCTCTCCAGCTCTCCTGGAGCCCCCTCAGGCCCTGGAAGGGCTCTGAGCTCTCCCTGGAGCTTCTCCTCTCCAGGGGAACATTCCCAGCTCTCCCAGAGGGGCTCCAGCCCTGGGAGCAGCTCCATGGGCTCCTCTGGGCTCTCTCCAGCAGCTCCACGTCCTTATTTTGGGCTCCCAGGGCTGCAGGTGGGGTCTCTCTCTTTTCTCCACCACCCAGATCCCAGAGGAATCACTGCCTGGGTCTCAATCCATGATTTTGTTATTGCCTCTGGTTTTAAAAGCTCCAGGGTCTGAACCACCCCTGGAACAGCAGCACCTGCCACCAACAAGGACAATTCCAGCCCCACAAAAGCCCAACATCAGCAGAGCTGCCCTGAGGAAAAGTCCTTTTACCTCCTTAACCGTCCCCGTTATTTCTCCAAGTTTCTTTTTAATCACTTCTGAGGTCTTCACCGTTTCGGATTCGATGGTTTTCTGGGGGAAGAGAACAAATTAATCAAGAGACCGAAACTGCTCACACCCAGCATGGATTTAGGCTGGAATTGAGGGCAGGAAAAGCGACATTTCAGGAGCTCATGGCCTGAGTCAGCAGCAGCTCAGCTTTGCAAATGATGACGTTCAGAGCTGTCTGAACAATGCAAAAGAAACACTCCATGCTCAATTTAATGCCTCATTATTTGAGCTGCTCAGAAAAGCAGCCAAGCATCTGCTGGAAAGGCTTTCCACTAAAAAAAAAAAATAAAATAAAGGAAAAAAAACCAAACCCAAAACATTCCAACAAATAAACATTCCAAGGCATCCATTCAGCACCCAGCACTTCCAGCCGAGCAGAACTTCTCCTCAACATTCAGTTTTGGGCTGGAAGTTTCACCCAGAGCAGCTGCGGGCTGGAATTTTCACCCAGAGCAGTGAAAGCTCAGGGGCAGAGCAGGGAAAACTCCAACACTCACGTATTTCCTCCTAGCTTCCCGCAGCGCGTCCGACTCCTCCAGCTTCCTCGCCTCGTCTCGGAACTTCTTGATGCTTTCCTTCATCTCTTTGTTTTTGGCGAATTCCTGCTTGATGTTCTCCACGAATCCTGAGATGAAGCCTTTCCTTCCTCCCGAGGAGTAGCATCTGGACTGGAGAAAAGCGTTCCAGGTTGGAGAATCCCGAGGGATTCGGGCAAACGGGACCCAGGCGTGGAAGGCGGGAGGTGGATGGACTCGAGGCGGGCACTGGATCCCTTTTAGAACTTTCAGATCGCTTTTAGAACGTGTGGAAAACGTGGAGCTGCTGGGAAAAGCAGCAGCTGCTCCCTCAAAGAGCCGTGTGCCCAATGGATTTCATGGGATCCCATGAATGAAACCCAGCCCAACGGGATGGGTTGGGCTGAAAGGATCTAAAATCCCATCCGGCTCCATGGGCAGGGACATCTCCCACCAGCCCAAGGTGCTCTGAGCCCAACCTCAGCCACCCCAAAAATTCCCTGAGTTCCATTCAAAGAGCGGAAATTTCCAGCCTGGAACCGGCGCTTCCCAGAGCCACATCCACACCCCGCTGGGAAAACACTGGGAAAACACTCAGGGGTGGAAATGGAATAAATTCAGGTGGGACCAACCTGGGGGGTGGCCAGGGCAGGGCTGCTGATCCTGTGCAGGGCACTCCTGGGGAAGGCAGGGATGGGATAACACCTGGAGAGGAGCCACGGGCCACCGAGGAGACATTTCTGCAAGGAAAAGAGCACAGGAGGAGCTCAGGGAGGCACCCGAGAGCTCCCAGCACCCGGATTTGGGACAGCAACGATGCACAGATCCATCCTGGAGCTGAAACGTGAGAAGCACACGGGTTTTTCCGGGGGAAACTCTGCCGGGCACAACTTTTTTCCCAGCTCTGGAGGATCCCAGAACAATTCCTGGATGGTTCTGCTGCCTCTGCAGATTCCTGCTCTGGAAGGGGCCAGTGCTGAGCTCAGGGCTTGCAGCAGAGGAGAATCAGGGAAATGCCAATAAAAATCTGCATTCGCTCAAGAGCCCTGGGGCAGGAGCCCAAGGAGTGACCCCGGCAGCTCCCGACCGAAGGCACGAACTCAGCAGGAATCGCGAACCTCTCCTTTGACTCCGGGCACAAAGGACTCACCCGGGCCCCTCCTGCCACCAGCGGCAGCTCCGGGTGGCGCTCCCGGTGCAGCCCCTCAGGGGAAAACCGCCCTGAGGAGAACCCCGAGAGAGGCTGCGGGCACGGGCGGCGCCGGGAGCCCCGGGAGCCGGGAAGGGTTGGGCTGGAAGGGGGCTCAGCACCGCCAAATGCCGGGACACGGCCTCGCTGGAGGCTCCGGGATCCATCCCGCGGGGCCGGGTGTTCGCACCGGGGCCAGGAGTGCGTACCGGGGGCTGCCAGCACAGGGGCCGGGAGTGCGTATCAGGGCCGGGTGTTTGCACCGGGGCCCTGCGGGCAGGGAGAGACCGGCGGCTCCGGGCCCGGCCCCGCTCGCTGTCCCCGCCGGGCCGAGCAAGCCCCGTCCGTGTCCCGCCCCGGTCCGGTCCCTGTCCCTTTCCCGGTCCCTTTCCCGGTCCCGTCCCCCCGCTCACCCGGCACCCTCCGGCCGCCGCCATCGCCCCGCGCGCCCCGTGACCTTCGCGCCGCGCCGTGACGTCACCAGCGCGCGCCGCCCGCGCCACGTGGCCGCGAACGGCGGGAGCGGGAGAGACCCGGGAGATAGCCGGGATAGACCCGGGACAGAGCCGGGAGAGACCCGGGACAGAGCCGGGACAGAGCCGGGATAGAGCGGGAGAGACCCGGGAGATAGCCGGGATAGACCCGGGACAGAGCCGGGAGAGACCCGGGAGATAGCCGGGACAGAGCCGGGATAGAGCGGGAGAGACCCGGGAGAGAGCGGGATAGACCCGGGACAGAGCCGGGAGAGACCCAGGAGATAGCCGGGACAGAGCCGGGATAGAGCCGGGACAGAGCCGGGATAGAGCGGGATAGACCCGGGAGAGAGCGGGAGAGACCCGGGAGAGAGCGGGATAGAGCCGGGAGAGACCCGGGAGAGACCCGGATAGAGCCGGGACATACCCGGGAGAGAGCCGGGATAGACCCGGGAGGGAGCCAGGAGAGACCCGGGAGAGACCCGGATAGAGCCGGGACATACCCGGGAGAGACCCAGGAGAGCGGGATAGAGAGCAGGAGACCCGGGAAGGACCGGGAGATACCCTCGGGGCTGCTCCGGGCCCAGCTCGGCCTCACCGGGTTTGCTCCGGACCCTCTCCGGCCCCACCGGGAACCCCTCCATGCTCCACACACGGGATCCGTTTGCGTTACTAAAAGCGTTTCCTGCAGGAAAAGGAGGACTCTTCCTGCCCCTTACCTGCATGGGCCAGACACCCCCAAAAAAAGAGAAAAAAGGTTTTTAACCCCATTTTCAGCTCAGGCCTTTCCAGTGGCACTAACACAACCCAGAGTAGATTTTTTTATTTTTTTTTTTTAACCAGCATTGCCACTAGAGAAAAAACCTTGGAACCCAGAGAAAGCCCATGGATGGGGTGGGACACAGGAGAGGTTAGATCCTGGAGACATCTTAAAGAGATTCTGTCAGAAACCAAGAGAACGTTGGGATTTTGGGGTGTTTTTTGACAAACTGGAACTTGCTGAGCTGAGCTGGGCAGGGATTTTAAGCAGAGCAAAGGACGCTGCGACCGAAATCTTGAACTTGCGTTTATTATCAAAGTCAGACTCGTTTACATCTGTCAGGTCAACGAGAGAGATGCCACAACTACAAAAAAAGATCCGTCGCACGTGGGCAGTTCCGATGCAAAAAACCAGTAAAACGGAGGGGGGCTCCCCCCCTTTTCATTTAAAAAAAAAAAAACCCCAAAAAAAAAAAAAAAAATAAAAAGGACTTAAAATTTACTCCAGAAAGCGCCCGGGCGGGGCCGGAGCGGGCCCTGGCGCGGCGCGGAGGGCGCTAGGCGTTGCGGTCGATCCGCACGTCGATCTCGCGGCCGCGCAGCTGCAGCCCGTTCATCATGCGGCACGCGCGCTCCGCCACCTCCGGCGACTCGAACCGCACCACGCCGCAGCCCTTGGACTTGCCGTTCTCCATCTTGATGTCGGCGTAGAGCACGTGGCCTGCGGGGAACGGCGGTGGGAGGGGTGGGGTGAGCGCTGAGGGGTTTTCCGGCCCTTTCCCTGATCTGTTTGTGGGGTTTTTTGGAGTGTTTTCTCATGGGTTGTGATGTGTGAAAAGTATTATATGTATATGTATTGTATGTATTATATGTGTATGTATTATATGTATATGTATTGTATTATATGTATATGTATTGTATTGTATTATATGTATTGTATTATATATAGTTATATGTCTATGTATTATATATATTATAGTTATATGTCTATGTATTATATATATTATAGTTATTATATGTCTATGTATTATATATATTAGTTGTTATGTCTATGTATTATATGTATATGTCTATGTACTATGTCTATGTATTATGTCTATGTATTATGTCTATGTATTATATATATTATAGTTATTATATGCCTGTCTATGTATTATATGTATATGTCTGTGTATTATATATATTATATTTATTATATGCATGTCTATGTATTATATGTATATGTCTATGTATTATATGTATTATATATATTATAGTTATTATATGTCTATGTATTATATGTATATGTCTATGTATTATATGTCTATGTATTATATATATTATATTTATTATATACATGTCTATGTATTATATATATTTATTATATACATGTCTATGTATTATGTCTATGTATTATATATATTATATTTATTATATACATATCTATGTATTATATGTCTATGTATTATATATATTATATTTATTATATGCATGTCTATGTATTATATGTATATGTCTATGTATTATGTGTCTATGTATTATATATATTTATTATATGTATATGTATGATATGTCTATGTATGTCTATGTCTATGTATTATATGTCTATGTATTGTATGTATATTATATATATAATATTTATTATATGTCTTATATGTCTATGTATTATATATTTATTATATGTATGTCTATGTCTATGTATCATATATATTTATTATATGTATATGTATTATATGTCTATGCATTATATATATTATATGCATGATATGTAAAGTATTATATGTATTATATGTATTATACGGCTCTACGCGAGATATTTACTGTGTGTATTGTGTTGTATTGATTGTAAATGTTGTATTAGTGTTTTGGTAGTACGGTAAATGTGGTTTTCTAGTTAAAATGTGGTTTTTATGTACCAACCACAGGAAAACGTAAATCTTTCAGAGAAAAAAGAATTTACGACTTCCTTATCAGAAGAGACCGACTTCTCCTGCCTCGCTCAGCCCTGAAGCACCATAGAAATTAAAGGAAAAAAGTGATACTAACCAGAGACAATTCTCTGTGTGAATGGAATCTATGCATCATGTATGAAATGTATGAATATTCAACAGGCTATTTATTGCTTTTAAGAGATAATCCTTTGTTAACGGGGGTCCTTCTCCAGAGCTTTTTGCTCAGGGAGGCACCCAGACATCTGTAACTTTTTATTATCTCGTATTGTCCTAACCCTAATTGTTCAATTTTTTTTTTTTACTCTAATTCTATTTTTATAACCAACTTATTTACTATTAAACTTTCAAAATTTTAAAAACAAGTGATTGGCGTTTTTCACATTATGTAAAGCGATTGTTTTCGTGTTGCTCCTTGGAGGAGGGATTTCTAGTTTGACCAGTGGGGGTTGGAGAGGTGGCAACCTCATTCTCCAATCCCTGGTCATTGTCCAGGATCTCTATAAACTGAAGTCGAGAAATAAACTTCCCTTCTTTTTGCTCTGGCTACGGACTGTGAGGATCACTCTTTTCGTGCCCTCTAGTGACACAGGGCTGCTCCCCAGCCCGGCTCTGGCGCTCTGAGGAGCTGCTGAGGTGGTTTGATGGGAGGTGGGTTTATCCCAGCTCAAGCAGCAGCATTCCCTGTCTGGAATGGCAGCGCAGGCTGCACCTCACGGCCGAGGCTGGGCCAGGAGGGACCTTAAAGAGCATCCAAGGACACTTCCCGCTGTCCCAGGCTGCTCCAAACCCCGTGAGCCTGGCCTTGGGCACTGCCAGGGATCCAGGGGCAGCCACAGCTGCTCTGGGAATTCTGCTCCAGGGGCTGCCCACCCTCCCAGCCAGGAATTCCTTCCCAATATCCCATCCATCCCTGCCCTCTGGGTTATCATCTGCCCGTTATTCATGTTCACTCCTCAGAGTGAGGAAAACAACTCACCACATTCATTGAATTTATCTTTCAGCATTTTCCATGTAAAATCAAAAGGCAGCTGTGGGAAGAGAGGAATAAACCGTTACTGAGGCTTTGCTAACGACCTGCAGGCAGCCCTGGCTCCCCAAAAATGGAACCCAGCCTAGCACAGCCCCTGCCATACACCCGCAGGATCAGAATCAGCCAGGAGCGCTTCTCCTGGTAAAGAAACGGCTCCAACTCCCCCCAAAATTTAGCAGCATCCAGGATTGGACGCTGCGATTGGAAACTGAGCAGGGGGTGAGATCAACGCAGCGGCGACAACAGATGCCAAGGGTGGGAAGGGAGAGGCGGGAAGAGCGAGGGGCAGGAACACAGGATACTCACATTTCTCACAAATATCTGACAGGCTTTCCGGGCCACCCCGGCTGCAGGGCCTCCAGCTCCTCCCAGAGACCCTGCAAAATTCCCTGCAAAGTTGCCCCGCTCCATGTCCATGGGCCGCTCGAAGTTGCCGCCCATGGCCAGCCCCATGCGCTCGATGCCCGCCCCCATGCCCTGCCCCATGGGCGGCCCCATCCTCTCCATGTTGGCCGCCCCGATGCGCTCCAGGCCCATCCTGTCCATGGGGGCCGCTCCCATCCTCTCGATGCCGATCCTGTCCATGGGCGGGCCCCCGATGCGCTCCAGCCCCGCCGGCATCCTCTCTATCACCTGCCCCATGCCCGCGCCCATGCCGGCGGGCACCATGCGCTCCAGGCCGATGCCCATCCTGTCCATTCCCGCCCCCATGCGCTCCACGCCCGCTCCCATCCTGTCCATGGCGCCGCCCACGCGCTCCATGGCGGCGCCCATGCGCTCCATGCCGAAGCCGATGCCCGAGCCCATGCGCTCCATGCCGGAGCCCATGCGCTCCATGCCCGGCCCCATGCGCTCCAGGTTGGGCGCCAGGTGGTCGATGCCCAGCGGGGCCATGCGCTCCATGCCCGAGCCCATCCTCTCCACGTTGGAGCCCATGCGGTCCAGCACCAGCCCCATCCTGTCTATCTCCGAGCCCACCCGCTCCATGCCGTGCCCCATGCCGGCCGGGATCCGCTCCATCCCCGCGCCCATGCGATCCATGCCCGGCGCCATCCGCTCCATCCCGGGAATGCTGGCGTTCCCGGCACCTGCAACGCAACACAGACGGCTTCAGGAACCGGGAGGGGAATTGCAGGAAGCTCTGCTGGGGGGAATTCCCAGCACTCAGAGTTCCCTCAAGCCAGGGCTCTGGGCCTGCTCAGATGTTCAGGTCAGATCCCCCTCTGCAGAGCTGCCCCAGCCCTGAGATCCCAAAAAAAGGACCTGGAATTCCTGGAGAGGGTCCAGAGGAGGGTCTGGAGCCCCTCTGGGTGAGCTGGGGGTGCTCACTTGGAGAAGCTCCAGGGAGAGCTCAGAACCCTTCCAGGGCCTAAAGGGACTCCAGGAGAGCTGGAGAGGGACTGGGGACAAGGGACGGAGGGACACTACACAGGGAATGGCTCCCCTGATTCTGAAATGTTGTGATTTGGTCATTAAAACAAATTAAATCTGGAAATTGGTGGGGGAGCTCTGCCTGCTCCAAGATGTCTGGGTTCAGCTTTGCTCCAGAAATTCTGCAATTACTGAGATTGTCCAATATTTCCAGGGAACGTGCTCGGAAGTTAAATGTGACACAGGCAGTGGGAGGTGCAGGATTTTGTTTTCACTGACAAAAATTAACAACTTCCCAGCAGCATTTAAAAGCCAGACAGCAAATTCCTACAGCAAATCTAAAATCTGTGGGTTTTTATCTGTATCATCCCCATAATTCTTCTGAGCAGTTCAGGGACGAAAAGCAGACAGGAAATGGATTTCATTTACTGCACTCACCTATTCCCCTCTCCAAGGTCTCTCCAAAACTCCGGGACATTCCCATCTCATTTCTTCCAAACTCCCTCTCAAATCCCCCTCCCATGGCCCGGTCCATCTCTGCAAAGAGGAAGATGGAGAAGTTTGCAGGGGGTTTATGACCCTTGAGAGAACATTTTACAACAGGAGTCCTTTTGAAGATTTGCAGCACCAGAAGGGTTTTTGTGATTTTTTTTTTTCCTGATCCTTTTGTCGTGGCTTCAGGAGCCCAAACCCCCAAGGAAAAGCAGGATTTACCCCAAACACCTGGGAGGCTCTGGGGACTGGACAGAGCCAAAATCTTTCTGAATAAATCCTTCTAGGTGCCATCAATAAATCATTGGGTCCGCGCGGCTCAGAGGCCACGAGGGACTTGGGGACACAACATCAGCTGGGAAAACCCCGAATTATTCCCATAAAACTGAGAAGAAGCTTCTGGAAAGAAGGATCCCTCCCCCAAGGCAGCCAGCAGGACACAAAAAAAATCCAGTGCCTACCGCTCATCCTGCCCATGTTCATCCCGGCTGGGAAGCGGCCGATGTTTTCCATGCCACCGAAGGGACCTTCCATTCCTAAAAAAACAGATTTTTCCAGGGATTCCTTAGCAGGGCATTCCAGCTCTGCTGCCACACAACATTCCCACAGGCATGAGACAACTCCCTGCCACCACAGCTCCCAAAAAGGGGTCAGGATTTTTGGGCACAGCGTTATAAAAATCGTGGAATCGCAGAGCGGTTGGGGCTGGGATGTTGAGGATCCAGTTCCAACCCCCAGGGATGGCACTTCCACATCTCCTGAGCTAAGGAAGCACAGGTTTTATGGGATGTCCCCACCCTCCCCACACAGCTGCAGCAGTCTGAACACCCAAAAAGGACCAAATTCTTGCTGAACTGGTGACGATTTCCCAGCACACGAATTCCTGCCACACGCACACACCTCAGCCCGCAGGACTGCCACCAAGGCCAAGCCATGAACAGATCAGGAACCACAGCTTACCTCCCATTTTATTCATTCCAAAGCCCATGCCTTCCATTCCCATTCCTCAAAATAAAAGAGAAAGCTTTATATAGCAGGTGTCACCCAAAAAAAACTCCAGCCAAAGGCTGCAGAACTCAAACCACGCAACACATCCATGGCTTGGGCCGAAGAGCTTACATGGGATAAAACTCTGAGGAGATTCCAACATTCCTGCTCAGAAAATCAAGCAGCAAAGGGGAAAAACCCCACTGGCATTTCGACATGGAAAGCTGAGTGTGTGCTTCTTTTTAGGTGGCTCTTTGAAACTTGTGCTAATTTCAACAGATCCTCACCAAAGATTTGCAAGCCCACTAAAAGTGTTAAAAGTGAGAGATGGTTTGGAGTTTCATGGATCTTTGCAGTGTCTGCTGCTCATGCTCAAGAGTCAGAAAATGAGAGCTGTGTCTTGACCACAGTGGAAAAAAAAAAAAAATTAAAAAAAAAATATGGAGCAGTTGGTTAAATTTAAGTTTCCATTATCAATCTGAACAAAAAAACCAAAAAACTCATTTGGCTTTAACATTCCTAAGAAACTACCAACTTTTTGGGGAGGCAAACAAAGCTAACTACCTTCTACACAGCTTAAAGCTCTCATGAAACAAAAGCATAGGAGTAATCTTCTTACCTCCAGGTCCCATGTTGCCCATTCCCATGCCTTTGTTTAAATGATTTGCATCAATAGGTTGACCTCCAGGTCCTAATCCCATGCCAATACCACCAAGACCATCTGAAGAAAATATTCAGATATCAAAAAAGCCTTCTTTCCATAGTTTGACAAAACAGCAAGTTTTATTTCTTAAGTAATTGACTTTCATTCTCCAAAAAAAAGCTTGCTGTGTCCCCCCTGTGGGGTGTGTACTGAAAGCAGGGAAGTGCGGAGTAAATCAAGAGTAGATGTGTCTTGAAACGGGCTAAAAACTATCTCCAATTATTTGGTTTCATATTTCAATTTCCACCTTACTGCTGCGAAAACTTGCTTTGGAGCTGACTCCTGAAAAAGAACTGGCTAGAACACTGCTTCATTCGGGCAAAGCCCTCGGCCGAGGAGGGCGGAGTGGGCAATTTGGGAGAAGATCCCCTAAAACCTGAGCACAGTTCTCACCCTGGATTTGCCACGGGCTCATTTCCCCCTCTGCCAGGGTTGGCCCCTGGCAGGGGAGAAGTGAAGCTCCGGGTGCAGCCTGACCAATGACAGCCACCGATGGAATTGCGAGCACACAGCCAGCCTCTCTCCGAGCAAACACAACACGCCGTTTCGCAGGCGTGGGGCTCGATCTTCCTGAAGGGTTCCCCAGCCCAAAGAGAGAAGAAAAAGCCCAACTTTTTTTTTATATTATTTCCCCCTCCCCCCCTTGAAGCAGGAAGAAAAGTTCTCTGCTTGGCACAAACACCGGCTCATGGCATCCTCTGCCTGCAGGATTCCCTCGTTTCCAGCTCAGCACTGAACACAGGAGTGTTGAATCTTGTTTTAAAACAGCACAAGGTCCCCCTTCCCCACCCCAGTAAAGGCCAAAATCCAGGCTTCCAGAGGGATTTAGGGAGTTTTGCACCAAGGTTATGGAATTGGAACCCAATGACTTTGTCCTGAAGAGAGGAACATCCTTAGAGCGATACCGCTGCTGAGGAAGGCGCTGCAAGCTGAGCTAGGGAGGGACTAATTAATTAATGCTCATTGATAATGGGCAATTTAGCAGCACACAACAGGCCTGGTTCCCAGGAAGGAAACAGCATGTGTCTCAATTCAGAGAATCCCAGAATCCCAGACTGGGTTTGGAGGAACCTTAAAGCTCATCCAGCCTGGGCAGGGACCCCTTCCACAGCCCAGGCTGCTCAGGACAATTCCCACTCCATCAGCAGTCCCAGCTGAGCTGCATCTGAACAAATTCAGCCTCCAGCTCTTCCCCTTCCAGTCCCAGCTCTTCTCTTCAGTGTTCCCAGTATCTCATCCCAGCATGGCCGAGGTTGGGAGGGGCTTTGGCAGGGCCTGAGCTCAGCCCAGGCTGCTGAGCCCGGATCAAATCCAGGGATGGAGACTCCACAGGAGCCCTGAGCAACCCTCCCAGGAACGTTTCCTCACATCCACGTGGAGTCTGTGGATTTCCACTGCTGGTTTAGGCTTGAACTTTTAGTTCATTCAAATTCCCGAGATGGAAGGAGCAGCTTGGGGCAGCCAATTATCCTGAATTTTCCATCTCCTGGGTTTTGGCCGGTGCTTTCTGCATCCTGCACCTCCAAGAAGAGCCTGGTTCCCCTCTTCTTTCCATATTTAATACACTGTTAAGATATCCTTTGGAAATTTGAAGGCCTGGAAGACTCCCAGGTCCTGAATTCAGCCCAATTTAAGGGAAAACATTCCATTCCCAGAGCACCATCCCACAGAAGGAGGTGCTGACTGATTCACTGCATTTCCATTAAATCCCACTAGTCATGGAAGGCACTGGGATCTTGGAATTGCAATGGAAAGCTCTGGAAGCCTTGAGAAGGTGAATGTTTTAAGACAAGCTTCTGGCCATGAGCTGAAAGAAGTATCCAAAAAAAAAAAAAAGAGACTGAGCAGCTCTTCTTCACTATTCCCTCTGCTGAAATTATTCAGGAATTTGGATCCCAGTTTTCCAGTTTGAACCAGAGTTTTACTGGGGCTGGGGCTGGTTCCCAGGCGCTGAACAGCCAAATAAAAAGCAGAAGATGTTGAATCATGCAGGGGACACTTACGAGGGAGTTGTTGGGGTCGCTCTGGGGGAAAGAAATCTCCTTTGGGAAAGGCTCGTTCGTCCTGGAAGGAATTCAACACGTTAAAGTTGGCAAGGAAAGCAGGAAATTATTTCCTGCTCCTTAAGATTTTGAATTAAAATACAGAAATTTCAAGTTAAAGCAGTCCCGACTGTAGTTGCGATTTGTCTTTTAGCAAAATAATCTGAATTAACTTTTCCCTGATTGCATCAGTTCAGCAGGCAAAAGGCAAAATCACACATTTCCCCCCCCGCTCTGGATTCTGATCCAGCCTTGAAACCACCAATCCTCCCGGATCAGGGGTGCATTCCCAGGGCAGGAGCAGTGGGAACGGGGGTGTCCTCACCATTTTGACGTGCATGGGTCTGTCAAAGAGCAGCTGCCCATTGAACATCGCTGGCGCTCGTTAAGGATCCTCCTTCAAGCACAAAACCCCCTCAGAAAATCCCACCTCCTCAGTTATCCTTCACATTTCTGCCTTCTCCGAAACCAAAAAGCCTTGAAATCCAAATCTACTGAACATTCAAAAAAAGGCTTTTTGAAATTATTTAAAAAAAAAAAAAAAAAAAAAAAGATAAAACCACATTTTTAGGTAAGATTAAGTTCACAAAGAGATGCAAAACGTAACTCTAAGTCAGCCCAAGAGTTTAAAGGTTTCTTCAGTCACTTTATCCATTGAAAACAGGGAAAAGTTCCACAGCAACACCCACATTCTGAAGCGTGCCATGGCAGTGAACCCTCTGCCCAAGTCTGGCTCCCGCAGGGTTTAGTGAGCGCAGTGCAGAAGGGAATTTACACTCAAACAGAAACTTTGGGAAAGGGGGACTGTTTTCCTCCTTTCCATACCATAGCCAGGAGTTGAGAGAGGAACACCTGGAATTTTCCTGCTGTTTGGTTTCTAGGGAGCAAACCATTGCTTGGGCAGTGGAAGGACACAGGGAACAGGGAAACGCCAGCTCTGTGTGCCTCAGCATGGGGAATTTTTCCTTTCCAGATAAATCTTCTCACAGAATTGCATTTTAATACTAATTCCAACCTCAAGTCAGAAACTCATCTGGGACAGAAACACATTTATCCACGCAGGAAAGGGAATTTCCTTCGCTAAAGATCCCGAGCAAACCGCAACAATTCCTTCGAGACGGAAATTTGTCTCTTTCGTTTTTCCTTCCATTTTTCCACCCGCTACAGCTTGACCTTCCTACCCTGGCCAATCTCCTCCCTTGGGATGCATTTCCAGGTCCTCTGCCCCACTCCCAGTTTGCTGCCAAGGATACAGATGGCCTGCACGGCCTCGATGGCCTGCTCGAAGGTGACCGTGCCGATCCCCGGCTCTTGCCGTCCTTGTCCTCCAGGATGTCAGCCCGCACCACCACCCCAGCCATGCTGAACACCTCCTTCAGCTTCTTCCAGCCCACCTTGTAGTCCAGCTGCAAAACAGGGCAGCGTTGGAAATGCCAAGAGAGATTTGCAGGAGGAAACAGCTTTAGTGTCCTCCCCTTGTATCGGCATGAAAGCTGCCAGAGAGGCGAGATAAAAATTTAACCGAAAAATCCCGATTAACAGACAGCGCGGTAGAACCCAGCCGGGAGAAATCAGCGGGACACAGAGGAACTTCTGGAATTCCCGAGGCTCTCCCTGCAGGCTGCGCCCAGCACTCACGTTGGCCACGAAGACGGTGCTGCCCAGGCGGCCGGCCTGCAGGGCGTGGATGATCTCGTTGGGGATGTTGGGGTTGTTGAGGATGCTCGGGGGATGTTGATCATGCCGGGGCCGCCAGGGCCGGGCCCGATGCCCATCCCTCCTACTGCCATCACCTTCTGCATGGCCCTCCTGGCGTGCTCCCCGTCGGGGTCCTGGGACACACACACACACACACACACGGGCAGTGCCAGGGCTCAAACGGGCACAGAGAGGATTTCCCTTTATCCCAGCATATCTGCTCCCTAAGCGTTCCCTGCCAACTGCTTTCCTTTCGTTGTCAGTCAATTTGTTTTATTTTAGCCAGTGCCCTTTATCGTTTAAATGATACCTTTATTATTGGTACCCTTTATTATTATTGAAGTTATTCCTCCTCAGGCATTTCCCTGGTTCCCAAAGTGTTTACCCATCGTTAATGCCAACAACAAACCTCTGTTACACCTGTTCCCAACCCTGATAAACCCCCAGTGCCACTGGAGAGGGTTTGGAATGAACCCCCAGGACTGGGCTGTCAATAGCAAAGCCATTAAAATGGAAATACATCTTTGAGGTGTTCCAGGAAAGAGCTGATTCCGTGGAACTGTTGGTGGAATCCATTCCTTCTGATGCCGAATTCAAAGGGAAATTTGTCAAGAACAAACACTCATGGAGGTTTCTGTGTCAAATCGTTAACAAAGGAACTGCAATTAAAGCCAAACTCCTGCTTTGTCCTCGCGTCAAGTTTGGTCTTGATAATCACAAGTTCAGCAGCGGTTAAAATGATTACAAAAAGGTTGACTGGGGGTGGTTTTTTATCCTATTTAAGTCCTGCTTTCTGTCCATTATCCTCTGAGTCAGCCCTAAACCTTGACCAAGAACTCCCCCTCCCGCTCCACCCGCCAGAGCACACCCCCTCCTCACCTCTTTCACTTTCAGGGGTCTCCCACCAAGACTGTGCTTGTTCAGAACCTCAGCAGCTTTCTTCATGCTCTCTTCCATCTTGAACTCAACCACCCTGCGGGGACACAACGCAGCTCAGGGTGTTTTTGTTCCAAGGAGCCTCCTTGGGAGCTCTGGTAGAAATTCAGAGTGAACTTACGCGCATCCCTGGCGAGGTGATTTCCCAGGGCAGTCACAGGGAGGAGGCAAGAGAGAAGAAATAAAGTCAGTGGAAGCTCAAGTCGCACACAAACATTTCATTATTAAAGCCAAATCACATCAGTTAAGCCCTACCAGGGAAAATAAAATGTAACCTTACACAGGCAAGCCTCCAATACTGGAATTCCATAATTTCTTATGCCTTAACAGGATTAACCTGGGCTCTCTGAGGTTGTAACAAACACTAAATCCCGACTCTCCGACAAATACCACACGCTGCCCTGTGACCTGCTCTTCCCTGGCATACAGCAAAAACCCTCCACACTCTCACCCTAAATCCATTTCCTTCAGGACACTCAGGAGTGCTCCTACTGTCTTCCCTGACCCTGGACTCGAGGCCCATGAAGGCACTGCACGTTTACATTTAGGAATTTACCTCGCTCTGCTGGCCCAGGAAGAGGAGTTTGCAGCACCTGCTGTTGCACCCTGGCCCTTCCAAACTCTCAGCCAACCACTCGAGCGGACTTTTCCGAAGCACAGGAATATTCCAGAGCCCTGTCCTGCCTGCTGGGCTCCAGGGTCGCACGGCCAACGCCAACGGCACGCAGGGAACAGCTCCTGACTGCAGAGCCCACCCCACCTCCTCCCATCCCACAGCACTCCTGACCTAGAGCCACTGCACACCACACTCTCTTGAGCCTCCCTGGCCTCCTGTCCAGCACACAGAAACATTTCAGGTAGAAAATCCACAAGAAACTCTCAAAACACTTACCCTTGACTTTCCTTCAGCGTCCATTAAGAGCTCCACGTATGTTACCTCACCAACTACAAATCAGATTCCAGACGACACAGATACCAAGGGAGAAAAGCCAAGAAAACAATGGAATTTAGAACAATCAACAAACCGTGTATGGAGCCTCTGCCTTATAAGAAAGCCCAGAAACACTCCATGTTCTCTAGACCACAAAACTGGACAATTACAGGTACTGCAGTAAAGGCTTCAAGCACTTTGGTATGTTCTTGTTTTCCTCCACCTCAAAAGCCAGAGATTTCTGCAGTTTCCTGGATCTTTAGAGCCCACTCGTTCCCTGAGGCAATCCAAAACCATGGGAAAGGCTGCAGGAACAAGTTCCCTTCACTTCCCACAAGATGTGGCTCCACAATCCAGAATTTCAGCTGATTTGTTTCTCTCAGGATTTAAAGATAAAAAAAAGGAGTCACACCGAAACCAACGGATCAAGACATCACTGGCCGCCTGCTATTTATTCCGACACGTTTTGTGCTAAGCCACAATAAATTTCCATTTTTAGCATTCAAATCTGCCCAATCTGCTCTCAAGACAAAACTGTCAAGAGCAAAAGGCAAAAGTCCATGGAAAACTCCACCTGCCCCTTTCCTCACAGGGCTGGGATTGCCTCTCTAGGACCAAATCACCCTGGCAGGGACCTCCAGAATGCAACTACCCAAATGGCTTGCTGCCTTTGAAGGGACTGGCATACAGAAGAATGGAATTACCACCTTTTTTTTTTTTAATTTTAATTTTTCCTTTCTGGTTTTAGAAGTCCTGGGGTTTTAAATTTAAACCAGGAGGACTCCAGGTTGCGTGACCTGGACAGTGCAATGTTTTATCTGTGGGAAAGCACAGTTGAGTACGAATAGTGTTAATTGGAGCGAGGAACTGGGGTTTCAGAACTCTGCCAGGGGACAGAGGGAGGTGTCCAGCCTGACCTCCCCCAGGCCCAGCAATTTACAGGACATTGGGGATCACTGTGCAAAACTGACAGCCTGCAAGGTAAAAAAAAAAAGGGAATTGCTTAATGAAACCACCGATTTTTGATCTCTGTTTTCTTATTTTAAACAATGATTTAGCAGTAAGAGCATTCCAGTCAGAGAAACAGGATGAAACAGCTCTGATCCATTCCTGCTTTTGTGAGGACAATGTTTGAGGCTGAAAAGGCTGACGAGTCCCTCTGAAAGGACTCCACTGGAGTGTCCGTGGGTCATCCACAGCTCCACCAGCTCCATCCACGTTGGTGCCAAGCCTAAGAAAGGAATTCCAGCCTGTAACCCCTCTGAGATAACGCAGCACACGTGGGATTGTTCCCAAAGGCTCCTGGGGGGGAGGTTCAGCATTCCCACGAGGTTCTGACGCCATCCAGCTCAACAGCAGCAGCCAGAGTCCAAGCACACCTGGGGCAGGGATGCACATGGATTCACCAGTTCTTCCAGTGAGCTCCACTCCAAACGCTCTCAGAGCCACAGCTCCCAGGGCCGGCACTCCCCGAGTGTCCCCGCAGCGAGGGCTCTGCTCTCCTCCTCACCTCCAGCTCCTCCTGCAGACCCACACAAACAACTCCCAAAGGAGCTTGCCAAGCTCGGGGATCTCCGATACAGCTGAACAGCTGCTCTTGTAACCAACCCCTGACTCTGAAGCACAAATCTCCAGGAGTCTCTTGGATCGAGAGCCTGTGCCAGTTTTTGCTCAGCTCTGTTTTGCTCCCCATTGGAGCCTCAGAGACACATGAAAATCCAAATATCCAGCCTGAAGAAGCTGCTTCCCTTTAAAGGACACCTGAAGTTCCTGAAGAGCCCAATTTCTGAACAGCAGGAGTGGGGGAATGACACAGTGCAACAGCTCTGAGCCTGGACAGAGCCCAGAACCATGGCCATGAAAATGTATTAATTTCACCCTAAAATGTGTGAGAGGAGCCAACCCAAGCCCTCTGCCCGGAGAACGCTGCCTGCAGCCAGCAAACAAAACCTGTTTTAAGAAGCTAGGCTGGGTCACATCTTATTTGGAGTTTTGGGGTTTTCTTCTAGATCCCAAACCACAGGATGTCATGGAAAATATGAGGAGCAGATATACTCATGTGCTAGACCAGGATAAATGCCCAGTGATTCCCTGGATTCTGTCAGGGAACATCACATAGCCACAACTGGAGAAATTTCATCCAAGAACAAAAACTGTTACTTCAGGAGCTTCCCAAGTGAGGAAACTTCAAAAAACTTGGAAAAAAGTGGCTTCAACTCACTGCAGCTTTAATTAAGGAACACGTTCCCTGTGGTGTCTTTGAGACTTAATGTAGAGGAGACTGATTTATGGATTTATTTAAAAGCCACACTTTAAGTTTGGAAACACAGCTCTTCCGAGAGACCAAGCAGAATTTACTGCAATAAGCAGAAATCCAAACTGAGGAAAGCTTCAGCGTAAATTATTTATCACAGTCAGTTATTTCTCCTCCCCTTTAACACTTTGTATCGCTTCCCAAAGTTTATCAGTACAGAAAATGCCAATGTTCCAGCTGGGCTGCTCCAGCAGAATTCCAAGACTCTACAGGGCCTGTCCCAGGCAGCTCAAATCAGGATCCACAGGGTGACCCGAGGCCCTGAAGACATATCTGAGACAGAAACGTCAACTTTAGGTTGGGCAATTTGTTTTTAACAGTTTGTGACAAACCCAAGAGGTGTGAGAGGTGCAGAGAGGGAAGTGGGAGCAAGCAGTGAACAGGGACAGGGAAATGCTTTGCAGCAGTTATTTCCTTGGCCTCCAGGGCCAAAAGTAAACACTAAACAGGGAAGGAAAACCCCAAAGTGGCTGGATGTCTCCTCATCTCCTGAAGAATGAGTGAGCCAAGGGGATCAAAAAGCTTCACACTCCCGGTGTGAGGCAAAGCAGGGCCAGCCACAGCTCCTCCCTCATTTACAGGTACAGCTTGGGACAGGCAGGCCCTGGAAAGTTACAGGGGGCTGGGGAGAGGAGAGGAGAGAGTTTTACACATGTAAAGCTTTGGTTGAAAAGGGAGAGGGAAAACCATCCCAAAGCAGAGACAGCAGTCAGCAGCTCTGTCACAGAAAAAGGAAACTTCCCTTTTGCAGAACACCCAAAGTGGTGATGTTGGCTCCTGAAGAGCTCGGGCAGCAGAGAGGGAGTGAAAAGCTCCCTGCAGCCAGGGAAGGGCTGAGATTCCTTGGAAAGATGGTGAAAGCCCAAGGGAAACAGAGCAACTCATCAGAGACTTCAGCAAATGGAAGGGGGAACAGGCCAAGGGTGGAACAGCACCACCGTTCCCCATTTCCCATCCCTCCCTGGCTCCCCAGAACTCCAGACTGTGACCAAACCCTGGGCACTGAACCTGGGCACTGCCTTAGCTGCTGCTCTTCTGCCCGGGATTCAGGGATTCAGGCTGGGAGAGCTTCATTCCCGGACTGCCACAGCCCCGGGCTGTGATGGAGAAGGGAATGTGGGCACAGCCCATCCCAACCTTCCTGCACCTGCACCTGCTCCCTGCTCACAGCCACACACCGCACTAATCGCAGCGATTAACACCTCCCTACCCACACAGTGTGACAATTGCTTGCCAACCCCTCTCTCCTCGGATGCTGTGCCTTTCCCAACTTTGGCCAGGGAGAAGGTTTAAAATACAAAATCCTGTATTCCCTAAAGGAAGCACTAAATACCTGGAATTCGGATCCCAAGTTTTTTGATGCCATGGCACCACCTCCCTTCCACCAGCCGCCATGAACATTCCCATGTGTCTCCCCAAGTGTAGGGGACAGCTCAGGACAGGGATCCAGCATTCAGTTACTTCCATGGAAAAGTGCTGCCTCTGAAAGCCCTTCCCAAATCCCCCTCAGCGCTGCTGCTCGGTCAGTTTGCTAACACCTTGTGTCTGCCAGCCAAAACGAGGGAGTTCCAAGCAAGAACATCTCTTCATTCCATTACCAACATTCCCACTGCATACCTGTAATGAGTTTCTCCAACCAATGCACTGGGGACAGAGAGAGGAGGCACCTGGAGCAGCCCGGCCCGGCCGCTCCTGCCCTGCACACTCGGCACCTCCCCGAGCTCCTGCAGAGCCCTCAACACACCAGGGCTTCCCCTCGGGCACAGAATTCCACCCTGCTCCCACAGCCTGGGACGTTTGGCCTGGCGTTCTTACGCTTCCGAAGCAAGAATTCCAACGGCTCGGAGTTCTTCCACGGGCGCGTTCCCGAGGCTTTGGAACTGCTCTGCCTTGGGGCAAGGATGAGCGAGGCCGAGCCCAGCACGAGAAGTCCGGAACAACTCCACGGCAAATCCAAACTGTTGGATTCGTCAGCAGTGCCAAACCCCGGGAAGGACAATCCCAGTTTGAGCAGGACAAGCCCTGCAGCCAGAAGGAAGAGGCTCCAACGTTCCCCTAGGAGCATCGGCTGGAATGAGCAGACAAAGAGCCTGGCAGGAAACAATCTCAGCCTGGCCTCTGCCATCCACGGGAACTGGAGAGAAACCACCGGACACCGGGATTCAACACAGCACAGAGAGTGGGACGTCTCCACACCCGGAGATCGGAGCACCGACGGACCCTGGGGCAGCCACGAGGAAGTTTGAGGGTCCCTCCATAACCAGGGCCTGTTCCAGCAGCCTTCCAGGCTGACGCTGCTGCCATCACACAAAAACCACTGCTGGCTCTCCAACAGCCCCCAGTTAGGGAAGCTCCCAGTGCTCCCAGTCCTGATGGCTGCTCCACACAACTCGGTTCCCTTTTGCCTGCACAGACAAAGATTTGGAAACCCTCTGGAAACTTTGTTTTCCCCTTCTTTAGGCCACACCTCAAACACCTGAACTGTCAGTCCTTACCCAGCTCCAGCACAATGACCACTGCCTGCTACCCAGGCTGATGCTCTGTATCCAGAAGTGCCCCACAGGAAATGTTGTGCTGATACTCTGAACTCGGTTCAGACATTTTAAGGCCGGAGAAGCCAAGGATTTTCTTGCCACTCCACTGCACTTCCGAGGTGACTTGAAAACTAGAAAGCTGGGCACCAGCCTGAAGAAATGACACTAATTTAGACTTGTCACGACCCGAGTACTCAGCTCAATCTCTTCATCTTCCTCAAGACATGAAGATGTTCAGGTCAGCAAAGGCAGCTCCCATCCACATGGGAATTAAAGGGAATTGTGGAAGGGGGAACACCATAAACCTGATTTCCAAAGCCCTGATTCTGCTGCAGCCACGTGCCAAAGCACCAACCTGATTTTGCAGGTCACCCTTAAATACATTGAACTGCAAACCAATGGCTCTTGAAGCCAGCCCAAGCCCTCCGAATCCGGGGACACAGCTGGATATCCACACACCAGAGCAGGACGTAACCACCTGAATGCCCAAAAAACATTTAAAATGCTTCAGAAAGTTCTGCTGTGCTTCAAGTCAAATCTGCTGAAATGCCTGGGGTTGGATCCCTAAGGAAAACACTGCTAAATCCCAGCTGCATGCCAGAGGCCTCCACAGGAACCATCCCCTGGAAGGCTGCCAGGCACGGAGGTTGTGCAACACCCAGCAAGGCTTCGGGAACCGCTTTTCCAACCTCGTGTGGCCAAGGCTGCAAGTGCTGAGCTACAGACAGAGCCAGGACAGCCTCGGGCACCTGAGCTGCACTTTACCTTTCTCTTTGACCAGGTCCTTCAGCGACTGCCACTTGACGTCGAAGGGATGTTGGTGATGAAGGCTCGGTACCTCTTGGCGGGGTTGGCGTAGGGCTCGAAGCGGTTCCCTCCCCTCTTCATCCCCTTCTCCTTCTTCTTCTCGTTGGGGGTCGGGCGCTCGCCTTCGCTGCAAGGAGAGAAGCCCTGTGAGCTGCTGGGGACGGAGCGGAGCCGCCTCCTCCAGAGGGAACAAAACCCGAGCACGGAGTCACTGAACCCCAGAGCAGTCTGGGGTGGGGAGGGACCCTAAAGCCCATCCCACCTTGAGAGAAAGAAAAACAAACCAAGGGGACAAAATGCTTCAGCTTCAGTCTTACATAATTCCCTTCGCTAATCCAATTAATCTCCTTGCTCACTCAAGACGTCTTGAGGAGGAATTCGGAACGCATCGGATAAAAAAAGCTGGAAGTTTCCACAATCTCTCTGTCCTGACCTTTTCCCTGCCTAGCACCTGTGCAGCCCTGCAAATTCCGTGTCAGAAATCCCAGCTCCATCCCTTCAGGACTGTTCAATCCCTGAACAGACACAACAGCCTGCAGGGGAAAAAGGAAATTGAGAACGCAGAGGCCTCTGAAGGTTTATATTTGAGGGCGTTCCCTGCTTCCATCAGCCAGCAGCCAAGCTTCTCCAGGCACAGGGATGGGAATTTTCCAGTCTTTCTCTCACTGAACTTTCTTAAAACCTTCCTAATTAATGAAATAATTAAAGCTCCAAAATTAGACTTGAAATGGGACAATCTTTTTTTCCACTTTCATTTCTGTTTGGTTGACCAAATAACACACAAAACGCAGCAACTGTGTTAAAAGCTGCACTCAGATTTTTTGTGGTTATTCCTTAAACTGGATTTCTCCAATGAGGAGAATGTGCCCACACGTGCGTTGGTGTTACCCCTGCACAAGTGATAACCCCTCCAAACACAACTGCACCTGGAGACACAAATTCCCTGGAGGCATCCCAACTCTAACAGGGTCAGAGAAGAGAAAATCACAGCAGAGAGATATCTTTATTTACACTTCGAGGGATTAACCATCTTCTCATGGAGACAAACTGCTGATTCCATGTTCCCAGGAGTGGTAGGAACAGAATCCAGGGTAGGAACATCCTTCCTAGGCCTGGATCAGGGATGTCTCTGCCCCTGCCTGGCTCAAGCTGCAGTCAAGGAAATTGTGTCTGTCAGTATTTTTACTGCCCAAAGCACAGTCTGATTGTCCTTCAATAGAAAAAAAGCAATAAATACGAAACTTTTTCCTCTAAAGTGACACTTGGAAGCTGAACACGTTCCTGGTCTCGGGAAACACAAACTCAAATCCAGCCTGGAGTATGCATCAGGAATCACAGCACATCAGGTTCAGCCTGATTCTTATCAGCCCGGGTGTGAAACTGAGACCAAAAAACGCCCTGAGGGAGAGAAGTCCTTTCTATTCCACGGATTTGGTACCAAAACCGGCTTTGCCAACTGTGGAACTTTTCATCGAGCATCAACGTGAGGAAGGGAGAAGCAGCTGAGGCTTTTCATCCCCACGTTTTACAGAGCGGAACTGCAGCGGTGCTGATTTTGGTTTAAATTTCTGTAACGTTTTACCGACAGCACCAAGCGGGATTGTGCAACCCCTGCCCGGCACCACCTTAAACTCTCACCCTCGAGGTGTTTGCACTCCTAACTCCCCTCACGGGTTCACCACCCGCAAAAAGGAGCGCACTGGGCTCCAAACCGTGCAGGGGGATGAGGCGGGCGCTGAGAGCAACGGAGTTGTTACAACTTACTGAGAGCAAAAAAAAGTAACGAACTTAAAACATCCTCACGCCGGCACAAGCCGGCTCCCCCCCAGGGAAGCCTAAACTCCACCAAAACTCAGCAGCAGCTTTTCCCGAGAGGATGGGGATGAGACCAGGGCTCCCTGCCCGCCGGCACCGGGCCCGGAGCGCCGCGGCCGCGGGAGCCCCGGAGGCGCCTCCGGGCCGGCCCCGCCCGGGATCCCAAGGCGCGCCCGGAGGGAGCAGCGGGCACAGCGCCAGCAGCGGCCCCGGACCGGTAACGACCTCACCGGGACCTCACCGGGACCCCGCCGGCCCCGGCCCGTCCCGCCGCCCTCAGGCTGGGCCCAGGCGCGGGGAGGGCCGCACGCGGCCCCTCGGCCCCACCGGCAACGCGGCCCCTTACGACCCCCCCTACCTCTTGGGGGGCGGCGCCCCCCCCGCGCCGGCCGCCCCGTTGGGCGCTGGCGGAGCCGCCGCTGCCGCCGGGGCCGCGGCCGGGGGCGGCTCCATTTTTCCCGGGGGCGCTTTGAGAGGCCGCGGCCGCCGCCATTTCCCAGCGCGTCCTTTGTGTGCGGAGCGCGGGGCACGACGGGACGGCGCCGCAGGCCGGGCCGCCAGGGGGCGCTGCGCTGCACATGCGCGCGAGGGGGAAGGGGCGGCGGGCGGGGTGGCGGGGAAAACGGCGAGCGAGGCGCTGCGCATGCGCGGTGAGGGCCGCGCCGGCGGTTATGGCGGCAATGGCGGCTTGCCAACGGCAGGAAGGCGGGTGGCATCGGGGAGTGAGGATCTGAGAATGGGCAGAGTTGCAGCCGCGGGGTGCGGGCGGCAGCGGCACCCGGAGCTGCCCGCGCTGGCGAGAATAGCGGCTGCGCGCATGGGAGGCGCGCTGTACGGAATGGCGGCCGTGCCGTACAGTATGGCTGCCATGGGTGCGCATGCTCAGTGGAGTGAGCGGAAAAAAAAACCAAAAAAAAATCAGCGAACTCAAAAGGACTCGGTGTCCTCGGTTTTAAAGAAGAAAGTGATATTTTAAATACAAACAGACTGTGTGCGGACTGTTATCGGCATGATTAATATGTGTCATGGGACATCGGGGGAGGCAGGGGCCCACGTGTTGCTGTGAGGAAGCCGAGTTTCCCCCGCCCCAGATCGCATCCCCGGGGTCCCCCTGCCCCAGCCGAAGACAGGGGACAGCGGGTCCCCCCAGGACCCAAGAATGTGCGGAACCCCCTATGAGACAGCGGCGCTCCGGCGAACGCTTGGCTGGGTTGTACAGCAGCCGTGGGAGCGTCCCTTTGACAGACAGCCGGATTAGCCAATGACAGGCGAGAATCGCGGAGGCCGCGGCTCTCTGCCCCAATGAGCGGCGGAGGGGGCGGGGCCACACCGGAAGCGGCGGGCGGCGCGGGGGCAGCGGCGGCAGCGCCGGGATCAGGAGGAGCCGCAGCGATGTCGGAACGGAAAGTGCTGAACGTGAGTCGGGGGAAAATCCCCGCCAAGAGCGACCGGGAGAGCGTCCCGAGCCGGGCTGGGCCAGGGGAGGGTTCCCCGAAGGGAGCTGCGGTGTCCCGGTTGGTTCGGGAGTCGCTCAGAATCCGGGATCATCGAGGCTGGAAAAATCCCGAGGTGGAATCCAGGCTGTGCCCGATGCCCAGAGCGCTGAGTGCCACCTCCAGCCTTCCTTGGACACCTCCAGGGATGGGCACTGCAAACCTCCCTGGGCGGCCGATTCCAGTGTTCAGCACCACTTCCCATGGGCGAATTTTTCCAATATCCCGTTCAGACCTCCGCTGAGGCCGTTCCCTCTCATCCTATCGCTGTTCCCTGGCAGCAGAGCCCGACCCTCACCCGGCTGCCCCCTCCTGTCGGAGCTGTGGGAGCCAGAAGATTCCAGCATTCCCAAATCCCCTTTCTCTCTCTCTCTCTCCATAGAAATTTACCCCCGGACTTTGATCCGGCGAAGATCCCGAAGCTCAAGCTCCCGAAGGACCGGCAGTACGTGGTGAGGCTCATGGCCCCCTTCAACATGAGGTGAGAGCGGCTCTGGAGCCGCGGGATCGTTCCCGGAATACCAGGATCGTTCATGGGATGGGTTGGGATGAACAAAGCCCCTCCAGAGCCACCTTCCACTGTCCCTGGGTGCTCCAAGCCTGGGCTGGAGCAGCTGCAGGAGCTTCCTTCGGAGGTTTCTGGGCTCCAGGTGCTGCCTGTGGTGGTTCCAGGTGACCCCGGCAGGAAAAGGGCTGAGGGAGAGCAGGAGGCGCTGGGGTGGGAGTGGATCCTTCCAGGACCTGAAAGAACGACAGGAAAGATGGAGAGAGAGCAGGGATGAGGGTTGGAGGGACAGGACACAGGGAATGGCTCCCACTGCCACAGGGCAGGGATGGGTGGGAATTCCTGGCTGGGAGGGTGGGCAGGGCCTGGGATGGAATTCCCAGAGCAGCTGTGGCTGCCCCTGGATCCCTGGCAGTGCCCAAGGCTGGGTTGGAGCAGTAGGACAGCGGCAAGTGTCCATGCCACGGCAGGGGTGGCACTGGGTGGGATCTAACCTCCCTCCCAATCCAAACCAACCCACCATTCCCTGATTTTGGGGCGACACTGGGTGGGATTAAAACTCCAAACAAACCCAGTCCCTGTTTTTGAGGCGACACTGGGTGGGTTTAAGCTCCAAACAAACCCAAACCAACGCACCATTCCCTGATTTTGGGGTGACACTGGGTGGTATTTAAGCTCCAAACCACCCCAATCCCTGATTTTGGGGTGACACTGGGTGGTATTTAAGCTCCAAACCACCCCAATCCCTGATTTTGGGGTGACACTGGGTGGATTTAAACTCCAAACCACCCCAATCCCTATTTTGGGGTGACACTGGGTGGGATTTAAACTCCAAACAAACCACCATTCCCTGATTTGGGGTGACACTGAGTGGAATTTAAGCTCCAAACAAACCCATCATTCCCTGATTTTGGGGTGACACTGGGTGGGATTTTAGCTCCAAACCACCCCAATCCCTGATTTTGGGGCAGTCGATCACCACTAAATTTCCAAAGGCAGCGAAACCAGCCTGACTCAATAAATCACCTGGGCTGTTCCTGCCGTCCCTTCCCTGGGATTTTGGGGGTTTTCTTCCACCTTTCCCCTTCCCCAGGTGCAAGACGTGTGGCGAGTACATCTACAAGGGCAAGAAGTTCAATGCACGCAAGGAGACGGTGCAGAACGAGTCCTACCTGGGGCTGCCCATCTTCCGCTTCTACATCAAGTGCACGCGCTGCCTGGCTGAGATCACCTTCAAGGTCAGCCTTTTTCCTTCCCAAGGGCGCTGGATTCCTGCAGGGAATGGGCAGCTCCGGGAGCTTTTGGGTGGTGGGAGTGGTGGGGTTGTCACGTTCGGAGCCAGCACTGAGGGTCCCTGTCGCTAGAGGACACGGAAAGGATGATGCTCACGGTCTGTGGTCAGGGCAAAAAAGAGAAGGAGAAGGTTCATTCTTCGAATTTATATAGATCCTGGACAATGATCAGGGTTGAGGAATGAGGTTGACGCTTCTCTGACCCCACTGGTCAAACTAGGAGCCCATCAATTGTCCCTCCTCAGAGAGGAACGTGGAAACAATCACTTTATTTTACAATCCGTGAGAAACTCCATTACAAAAATGCAAACGTCAGAAGGCTGAAAAGATCAGGCAACAGGTCCCTTCCAGCTCAGGCTGTTCCATGGATCCCTGACTTTCTGTCCCCAGCAAAGGCTGAGCTTTGGGGTGGGTTTGGGGCTGCTCTCCTCATGGCAGGATGGATTTGGGGCTGCCTTCCCATGTTGGGGTGGGTTTGGAGCTGCTCTCCTCATGGCAGGATAGACTTAGGGCTGCTCTCCTCATGGCAGGATGGATTTGGGG
>JAKJHU010002153.1:0-47862 GCA_022316685.1 Progne subis subis | reverse complement strand
CGATCCTTCGCTTTGAGGCGTTCCTGTCGAATGCCAGCGCCCAGACGCGTCTAAACTTTTGCTTTGCACGTCTCTCGTGTCTGATTTGAATCATCACACGCGCAGGACGCGGCCCGAGCTGTGCTCGGCAGCGAGGACCGCGAGGACCCGAGGGACGACAGCCGGGCTCTCACCTGGCACTTGAGGCTGAGAAGAGGATCTCGGCCAGGAGCTGCTGCAGGCGTCCCCGGCCCCGCTGCTGCTCCATCCCCGCGGCTGCGGCCCTGAGGACGGGGCAGTGCCGCCCCAGAGCGCGGCCCCAGCGCCAGCGCCAGCGCCTGCCCTCGGGACAGCGACAGCAGCATGGACACGTGAGGCTCGGCGTGACCCCCCGCTCGCTGCCGGCGGCACTCCGCACACAGCAGGGACACGAAACAAATCCTTCTCCTGCCCTGGACCAAGGAGAACCCTCCTGGAGGAGAACCCTCCCAGCCACGTGGGATCACTCCAGACCCCTCAGGATTGCTGAGACATGGGCAGGGATGCTCCAAGCAGAAGGAGAAGCACCACCCCCGCACCAGGGACTGAGGGAGGCACCGAAGGATTGGTTTTGTTGCCAATTTATCCCCAAGCTCTGACAGGACGATGTCACCCCGGAGCTCTGTGAAGGATGGGCTCCAGCACTTCCATCCCCAGCCAGGCCCCTTCCTGAGAGGTTCCTTTATGGAACTGAGCCTCAGTTTTATCTTTGCAGTGTGTTCAGGTTCTGTGCTGCCCAGGTGCAGCTCTGAGCTCACACTCAGGGTCACTCAGCTCTCTGCACACAGCAGGGACACAAACAAATCCGGTTCCTGTGCACACCAAGGACAAGCTGGACAAGTGTTCAGCCCCAGAAGCACAAACAGCGGTGGCTGGAGGGAGAAAAACATGGGATGGGACTAGCAGAACCTGGAAGCTGGAATTGGACAGTGAAACCCCAATGTGCAAATGGACCAAAACTTATAAAAGTGGGAGGCCCTCGTGACCGTTTGTCCATTCTGTGTCCATTTTGGGTCCACCTTGGGTGTAGCCATGGCCAGGCTCTTGTCCTGCCCAAGGTGTATCCTAGAGGCCTTTCAATAATATCCACTTTACTCTCCAGATGTGTCCGGTCCTCTGTTCCAGCTCAGCCTTCCCGAGGCAGCACAGGCCCGTCTCCCCGCGCACACCGGCGGTGCCGGATGGAGCTTGGCCAGCCCGGCTGATCCGCCCGCGCCACTCGATGATCCCCGAGTTCCTCCCCCGCTGCCACCAGAACCCGACCCCTTCTCCACCACCTCCCACCCTCCTCCTGATCCCTCACCGCTCCCTAGCCACCATTCCCCCCACTTCCCAACAAATCCTCCCCGCCGCCATCACTCTCCGCTCACCCGCGGTCACCATGGCAACGCCGCCCACTTTCCGGGTTTAACCGGAAGTCGCACCGTTGCCGTAACATCGTGACGCACTTCCGTCGCGCCGCCTCCAACCCGGAAGTGCCGCTTCCCTCACGCCTCAGCGTGGCCGCCATGGTGAGAGCGAGATCGCCACGGGCTCGGGGATGGCGATTTGTTGGTCGCCACCGATGTTTTTAGCGGCTCTACGCCCCCGGGCCGGTGCTCCTGGGCGCGGGGGGCGGCTTGGCCGCCCCTCCGCGTCCCGGAGCACCGGCCCGGGGGCCGCGCTCGCCCCCCGCCCTCACCCCCCTTCCCCTCCTTTCGCTCACTTACTATTTAATCACTAATTCCAGAAGCCGATCCTGCTGCAGGGCCATGAGCGCTCCATCACGCAGATCAAATACAACCGCGAGGAGACCTGCGTGTCACCGTAGCCAAGGATCCCGTGAGTGCCGCCCACTCCCCCCGATTTAATTACCGTAATTAACGCGCCGATCGTTAATCCCGACCGTTTCTGTTGCCTCGCAGATCGTCATGTTTGGTACTCGGTGAACGGGGAAGGTTGGGACCTACAATGGCACACGGGAGCTGTGTGGTGTGTGGATGCCGACTGTATCCTTTGATCCCCCCAAAAAAAACCAACCGTTTTATCCCATATTTTTCGTGGCTGATTCATTCCCGGTTTGCTGCTCCCGCCAGGAGCGTTTAACTCTTCTGCTGCCTCTCCTTTTCCCATCTTTTGGGTGTTTTTCCCTGCCTTGCTGATATTTGGGATGGATATTTGGATTTGTTCGTGCGTTGTGCCGCTTCACTGGTTTTTGGGAATCTTCCACGGGCAAAGTGTGAAAAAGTTGTTTAAATGCAAGAATTGGAGCCTTTTCTTTCCAGTTTCACGGGAAAGTTGTGGGATTTTGCCCATGGGAACACTTGGGCTCCTGGTGCTTTTCCTGGGATGGATTTTGCCCAAAAAAAAAAAAAAAATAAAATCTCTTTTTAATCTGGTGCAGACACATTCTCTGAGTGCCCAGCCAGAGGAATTTGGGGCTGATTTCCCAGTGGAATTTGGGGTTGATTTTCCCAGTGGAATTTGGGGTTGAGTTTCCCAGTGGAATTTGGGGCTGATTTCCCAGTGGAATTTGGGGCTGATTTTCCCAGCCAGTGGAATTTGGGTCTGATTTCCCAGTGGAATTTGGGGTTCATTTTCCCTAGCTGGTGGCCCAGGGGACACCAGGCACGTCCTCACCGGCTCTGCAGACAACAGCTGTCGGCTCTGGACTGTGAGACAGGTGAGGCCATTCCCAAATTCCCCTTGGGGACACAGCTGTGCCACCTCCTGGGCCTGGGGACATTCCCTGCGGGAGGGGAAGGATCCAGGGAGAGCTCAGAGCATGGAGGGGCTCCAGGAGAGCTGGGGAGGGACTGGGGACAAGGGATGGAGGGACAGGACACAGGGAATGGCCTCAGACTGGAGTTTTGGGTTGGATGTTGGAAGGAATTCTTCCTTGTGAGTGTGCTGGATGGAATTCCCAGAGAATCTCTGGCTGTCCCATCAGCTGCTGGGAGTGTCCCAGGGCAGGTTTGGGTGGGTATTGGAGGGAATTCTTCCCTGTGAGGGGCTGGGATGAAATTCCCAGGGAATCTGTGGCTGTCCCTGGATCCCTGGCAGTGTCCCAGGGTAGGTTTGGGAGGATATTGGGATGAAATTCTTCCCCGTGAGGGGCTGGGATGGAATTCCCAGGGAATCTGTGGCTGTCCCTGGATCCCTGGCAGTGGTCCAGGGCAGGCTGAGCCACGTGGGGCAGTGGGAATGTCCCAGCCCGGGGCTGGCTGAGCTTTGAGCCTCTTCCCAGCCCAAACCGTTCCGTGCTCGGAGCTGGGGAGCTCTCAGCGATTCCCGAGGGGAGCAGCAGCCCCTCTGCCCCCGTTCCCAATGATCCCTGAGGCTCTGTGCCGCTCCCAGGGAAGCAGCTGGCTTTGGTGAAGACCAGCTCGGCCGTCAGGACGTGCGGCTTCGACTTTGGAGGGAACATCATCATGTTCTCCACGGACAAGCAGATGGGATACCAGTGCTTCGTCAGCTTCTTCGACCTGCGCGACCCCAGCCAGATCGGTGAGGGGCCAGGGCTCCCCCTGGCACGGATCCCCGAGTCCCAGAGGGATTTGGGGGCGGGGGCAGCCTCGGATCTCACCCCATTCCCAGGGGCAGGGGTTCCTCACCCTGCTCTGAGTGAAGCCGTGAAGGTTCTGTGCTTCCCAAGCCTTGGGATTTGTTACCCTGAGCTCCGGGAGCAGAGCAGGCTCTGGGGATGGCTCAGGAGCTCCCAGCTCTGGGGATGGCTCAGGAGCTCCCAGCTCTGGGGATGGCTCAGGAATTCCCAGTTCTGGGGATGGCTCAGGAGTTCCCAGCTCTGGGGATGGCTCAGGAGTTCCCAGCTCTGGGGATGGCTCAGGAGTTCCCAGCTCTGGGGATGGCTCAGGAGCTCCCAGCTCTGGGGATGGCTCAGGAGTTCCCAGCTCTGGGGATGGCTCAGGAGTTCCCAGCTCTGGGGATGGCTCAGGAATTCCCAGTTCTGGGGATGGCTCAGGAGTTCCCAGCTCTGGTGGTGGCTCAGGAGTTCTCAGCTCTGGTGATGGCTCAGGAGTTCCCAGAGGAGGCCACAATCCAGTAAAATTCCAGGCTGCAGATCTTTAAACCTCTCCAATTCCACCCCTTCCCCTTCTCCTCCCTGGACTCTGGGATGGGCTGTGGCTGCTGGGGTTTGTTTTTATGGAATGCTGCCAGGGAATCTCCCTCAGTGATCCTGGGATGGATCCCAGAACCCCAGAACGGTTTGGGGTCGGGGCAGCCCCAGCTCTCACCCCATTCCCCGGGCAGGGATTCCTGGCCCTGTCCCTCATTGCTCCAGTGCGGCCTGGAACGCTTCCAGGGATGGATCAGAGGAGATGCCTCCCTAAAAAATCCCTGTGCAGGATGGCTGGGGGTGATCACTCCAGCAAGGACACAATTCCCCCACGGGATTCCTTTGGGAACAGCAAAACCTCCCCCTGAGACCCCTGGAGATCCCAGCTCCCTCAATCAAAATCACAGAGGAATTCCGTACAGATCCCAGCCTGGAAATGCTGGAAAAGCCCAAAGCCAGGCTGAGCACGGGGACACAAAAGGAGAAATTCTGGATCCAACCCCTCTGATTCCTGCTTCCCGCAGAGAACAACGAGCCCTACATGAAGATCCCCTGCAGCGACTCCAAGATCACCAGCGCCGTGTGGGGCCCGCTCGGGAGTTCATCATCGCCGGCCACGAGAACGGCGAGCTCAACCAGTTCAGTGCCAAGGTCAGGGCCTGGCGAGGCTGGAGCAGCATTCCAAGGGGATCAGGGCTGGGATTGTGGGATTTTGGGGCTCCAGACAGCAGCTGCAGCGAGGATCAGTGAAATTTTTATTTTCATATTCACGAGGTTCCCCTGAGCGAGGCTGGAGTCGACACGGCACAGAAACGTGGAACTGAATACATTTTTAAATTCCTTTCCAGCCCAAAACATTCCTGGTTCTATCCCATGATCTCCCAGGCTGTTTTTAATGAGGGAATCACTTCCCAGCTCCCTGAAAATTCCTCTTCCCTTCCCCTGTTAAAATCTGAGGCTCCCTGAGCGAGGCCGGAATGGGCAACTCAGTGCAGGGGATGTGAAGCTGAATCCGTTCCTGAATTCCCTTCCCACACAAAGCATTCCAGGGTTCTATTCCATGTAATTTTTTAATGAGGGAATCGCTTCCCAGCTCCCTGAAAAATTCCTTTTCCCCTCCCATGAGCGAGGCTGGATGTGACACCTCAGTGCAGGGGTGTGGAACTGAATCCATTCCTGAATTCCCTTCCCACCCAAAGCATTCCAGGTTCTATCCCATGATCTCCCAGGCTGTTCTGAAGAAGGGAATCACTTCCCAGCTCCCTGAAAATCCCTTTTCCCTCCAGTCAGGGGAGCAGCTGTCGAATATCAAGGAGCACACCAAGCAAATCAACGACATCCAGACCTCGCGGGACATGACCATGTTCATCACCGCCTCCAAGGATAACACAGCCAAGGTCAGCTTTTCCAGCGGCCCCTGGGGATTTCCTGGCAGGATCTCTGCTCAGGAGGGGCTTTGGTCCCTTTGGGAATGTTCAGTGAGAAAGGGGAGGTGCTCAGCCAACGGCCAAATTTGAAAATATTTGGGTGTTTCTGTAGAACATTCGCAGTTTGCCAGCTCTGGCAGGCCGAAGATTTCCCTTTTCTGGGCGGGGTATTTTTGGGATTTGAACTTTTCAGAGGGAGCATCCATCCAGGCAAGGCCCAGCAGCTGCAGCTGTGTGAGCTGATGGATGAATTCCTCCTTTTTCCCCCTCGCAGCTCTTTGACTGCACGTCCCTGGAGCACCTGAAGACGTTCCGCACCGAGCGGCCGGTGAATTCTGCCGCCCTTTCCCCCATTTTCGACCACGTAAGGATGAACTTCCTCAGGGCGTCGCTAATCCTGTGATTGCTGCATCGAGAGTGTTCCCAGCCCGGCCTAAACACCGGGATTCTGGGATGAGCCCGGGGAATTTCCCTGCCTCTGGCGCTGGAAACGAAGTTTTTTGTCTTTTGATCAAATGTGGCAGGGAGATGGGAATTCCTGAGGGTTTGTGGATTTGTGGGATTTGTGGGATCAGTGGGAGGTGCTTGAGGCAGCCACCAGCCCTGGAAGTGTCCAGGGAACATCTGGGCCTGGAGCTCGCTGCTCTAAACTGATTTCGAGGTGGGGATCAATGTTGGGCTCGACCCTGGAGGTCTTTCCCAGCCTCAGTGATCCCAGGATTCCCTAAATCCCCGAGGGGAGCACGGAAGCGTTGTGATTCCCCTGCTTTCTGTGCCCTGCAGGTCGTGCTGGGTGGAGGGCAGGAGGCCATGGACGTGACCACCACCTCCACCAGGATCGGCAAATTCGAGGCCAGGTTGGTCCCTTCCCCTCACCCAGAGCTCTCCTGACATCCCAAAGATTTGCACTTCCCTTCCTTTTGGGAAGCTGGCAGTCCTGGAGAAGCCATTGAGGTTTTATATAATTTTTTTTGAGGGTTCTGTGTTTTTGTCCCTTCTGTGAGAGTTGAATTTTTGCTCCTGCCAGGTTTTTCCACTTGGCCTTTGAGGAGGAGTTTGGCAGAGTCAAGGGGCACTTCGGGCCCATCAACAGCGTCGCCTTCCACCCCGATGGCAAGAGGTGAGAGGCTCCCTGGGGCCCTTGCAGCGTCCCAAATCCACTTTTTAACTGGGATATGGCCATACTCAGGGGATTTCTGTGGTGGGAACGGAAACCAGCACCTGAATTCTCCCGTTCTGAGCCGCTCACACCCTGCCCCACGCTTTCCCCACGTCACTGATATTTTTGTTACCCCTGTTGTGATCCCCTGTATCAGTTTCAGGAGGGGGTGGTGAGGCCAGGCCTCCCACTCCTTGCTCCCAGCAGCATTCCTGACTTTCCCTTTCCTCCCTGCAGCTACAGCAGCGGGGGCGAGGACGGCTACGTCCGCATCCACTACTTCGACCCGCAGTACTTCGAGTTCGAGTTTGAAGCCTGAAGAGGATTTTCCCTCTCCTCTCCTCTTCTTTTCCCTTCTCCAACCCCTTGCCCAGTCCCACGGGCTGCACCCCAGGACCTCTTGGAAAGGCCTGAGGTTGTTGTTGGCAGTGATTTTGGGGGCAGTGGGAGCTGGAGCGGCTCCCGAAGGGCAGGAATGGCTTTTACTGGAAGAAGGGTGAAGGGAACTGGGCTGGCTGCCTGCCTGCTGGGCATATTTATAAATCAAGGGGAGGGGAAAAAAACAGGAAATAAATAGAAATCTTTTTCTAAACACAAGGAAAAGCATCTCTGTGGAGTTTTTTTCCCCCCCCCACCTAGACCAAAATTAACGCAAGGGCTTTGTTTTCCCGGCTCTGTCGTCAGCGCTTTGTTCCACGCCCATGGAGCAGCTCTGCTCCTCCTGGGACCTCTGTCATCCATGAACTCCTTCCCAGGGAGTTCCCAGCCTCAGGCACAGCCCTGGAGTGTGAAAAGGCTGGAAGGGCAGCAGCCAGGGATCGTTTTTGTGTGTTTATCTGCTGGGCTGACCCCGGCCAGCTTTCCTCACGGAACAGTTGTTTCCTGCTCCTCGTGCTGCACTTCCTCACCCTCACACCCTCCTGTCTCTCCAGGGAGATGGGTTTGGTGCTTCTTTTTTTTTCCTCTTTCCTTCCTCAAAACTGGGCCCAAGGGCAGAATTCCCAGGCTGGCGCCCGGCTCGGAGCCGCTGGCACGACAGGGAGGTGATTTTGTGGGGAGGTGTTGGTTTTGTGTGATCTCCTGGGGTTTTTTTGTGTGATCTCCTGGGGTTTTTTTGTGTGATCTCCTGGGGTTTTTTGTGTGATCTCCTGGGGGGTTTTTGTGTGATCTCCTGGGGTGTTTTTGTGTGAATCTCCTGGGGGGTTTTGTGTGATCTCCTGGGGGGTTTTGTGTGGTCTGGATTTTTTGTGTGATCTGGGGTTTTTTGTGTGATCTGCTGGGTTTTTTCTGATTTCCTGGGTTTTTTTTTTCTATGATCTCCTGGGTTTTTTTTGTGAGATCTCCTGGGGGTTTTTTTTTGTGTGATCTCCTGGGGGTCTTTGTGTGATCTCCTGGGTTTTTTCTATGATCTCCCTGTTATTTTTTTGTGTGATCTGCCCTTCAGCTCCAGAGCCATCCTCAGGCACTGCTGAATTCCCTGTGGGAAGGAGCAGCTTCCCTATGGAAGAGCGGGACGCAGGCAAGGGCTGGGGGAGAGATTTACTGCGAGGAGCTCAGGCTGGCTGGGAAAGGGGGGCTCTGCCCCTCTCGCAGAGCTCTCCGTGGGTCTGTGTCCTGCACAGCCCTTTCCCATGGGAAAACCCAGCGTCACCTTGTCCCAAATCCCACGGGGACCGAGTGTCCGCGCTTCATCTTCCGTCCTCTGTCCCAGCAGCGGCGGCAGGGCTCTGCCTTTTCCCTGTGCTCTCCTTGCTGGAGGAGGAATTCTTTCCCTGCACCAACCTCTGGATCTCCTCCCGAGCCTCATCCAGGTGCTGGGAAGGGCGGATCCAGCGGAGGAACAAACCTGGAGGGGAAGGGGCTGGGAGTTACCTGGGGGCAGGCAGAGCTGCTCCCCCCGAGGCAGCCCGGCCGGGAGCTGAGCCTGGATTCGGGAGGAGGAGGAGGAGGAGATGGGATTTGGGTGGGATTTTGGGCAGCCCGGCCGGAGCTGAGCCTGGATTTCGGGAGGAGGAGGAGGAGGAGATGGGATTTGGGTGGGATTTTGGGGCAGCCCGGCCGGAGCTGAGCCTGGATTTCGGGAGGAGGAGGAGGAGGAGATGGGATTTGGGTGGGATTTTGGGGCAGCTCACCCTGCCAGAGCTGGATGCTCTGGGGCTCCACAGAGGGCCAGATCACCAGGGGGTTGTGCGAGTAGAGAGGGTTCAGGTACTTGTGCTTCTCCTCGGGCTGGTTCAGCCAGGCCCAGAGCGAGTGCGTGCTTTCCTTCACCTTGCACAGGCTCCTGCGGGGACACCCCTCGGTCACCCCAGGGATTTTGGGGCCGGGTTTGGCTGTGGCTGTGCCCTGGGCACCCACCTCTCCCTCTCGTTGTTGCACAGGAAGGTGCCGTAGGCGGAGGCGTAGGCGTTGTCGAAGAGGGTGAGCAGCAGCCGCTCCCCGAACTCCAGGGACAGCGGGAACTGGCGGCTCAGCTGCCACACGCAGTCGAGGAAGAGGAGGAAGAGCGGCGCCTCCTGCTTCCCTCGGCCGTGCCAGGAGGCGGAGCGGGCGCAGCGCAGCTGGAAGGGGTGCCCGGCCTGCGGGGATCCCCGCGGGGACACGGGGTGAGGGCGCCCGGCTTTCCCCCGGCACCCCCGCCCCCGCTCTCCGCGCCTCTCACCTCGATCCATTCGCGCTCCAGCAGCCCCTGGAACCCCTCCAGGCTGCGGCAGGACGGGTCCAGGATGAGCTGTGCCAGCGCCTGTCACCAGCAGCGTCGCGTCCGTGCCCTCGGCGCCGTGCACCAGCACCTTGCGCTGCTCCCTGCCGCGAGCCCGGCGGTGATGCCCGGGGGTTTTGGGGGATTCGGGAAAGGGGAAAAGCGGGGCGAGGCGCAGCTCCCCTCACCTGTCCAGGCACTGGGCGGCCAGGCAGGCCGTGCTCAGGGCGGCTTTGACGTGGCCGAGCCAGCGGCTGGCGTCCAGGCGGCACCAGCCAGCGCTCCATGCTCGGCGCGGGGTCGCTGCACGCTTCCACCAGCCGGGAGAGAAGCTCTCCTGCAGCGGGCGGCCCCTGAGGAGGGCACAGACACACACACACACACACACACGCACATGTGGAGGGGCTCCTGATATGGGTTTTTTTTTTCACTGATTACAAAAAAAATCCCACCTAAACCCATGAAGAAATAAAGTAAAAAAAAAAAAAAAAAGAACTTCGGCAGCACCCAAAGCCGTGCGTCTGGTTTCAGGTGTTTTAGTGTAATTTACTGCTGAAATCTTAAATCTGAGCTCTTTCACCCCCTGAGATCACCCCGGTACTATTCAAACTACGCGCCCGCATCCCCGGCACTGTTGCTCCATCTCAAAAACCCCTCCCAAAATCTTAAATGTGTAAACCCCAGCCCCTTTTAAGGCAGAAAACGTGAAATTTTCAGCCTCCGGGCTCCCGGCATGTCCTCACGTCACATGGGGGACAGCGAGGGGAGGGGGGACACCCCCGGTGACCCCAGTGCTGGTTTGGCTGATGGGGACAGTGAGAGCTCCGAGAGGATTTTACCACCTCAGGCAGCATCCAGAGACATTTTATAGGGCGTTTGTAGGGTTCTACTTGGGGACAGGTGTCCAAACTCACCCTTACACATCTTGAACCAGCGGGGCTCGCTCCGTTAACACCTCCCTGATGTCCCACCCACCACGGTCCCGGCTTTGCTCCCTCCCTGGGCCAAGCTTGGATCTGTCCCAGGTGATTCCCGGGTTTCCCCAAGGGGAGAACGCGCAGCCCTCACCTTTCCAGGGCTCGGTTGCAGCCTCCTCCACTGCGGGTAGGAGGATTTGGGCTCCGTGCCCCCGCCGCTCATCCGGGCCTGCTTGGCCGCCTGGGCCGAGCGCGTGTCGATGATGAAACCCTGCTCGCCCTCGTCCAGGATGGTCCCCAGGAGCTGCTCGTCCTCGCGGCAGCGCCGGCGGTTGTGGCCGGTCAGGGGCTGGCTGCTGCGGAGCAGCGCCTGGAGGAGAGCGCGGGGCGGGCGGGAATGCCCGGCGTGGGCAGGAGAAAGCTCCAGGGAGAGCTCGGAGAGGATCCCGGGGCCTAAAGGGCTCCAGGAGAGCTGGGGAGGGACTGGGGGTGAGGGATGGAGGGACAGCACACAGGGAATGGCTTCCAGTGCCAGAGGGCAGCGATGGATTTTGGATGGAATTCCCAGAGCAGCTGTGGCTGCCCCTGGATCCCTGCCCCAAGGCCAGGCTGGACACTGGGGCTTGAAGCAGCCTGGGACAGTGGGAGGTGTCCCCATGGCAGGGGTGGAATGGGATGAGCTCAAAAATCCCTTCCAACCCAGCTCTGGAATTCTGTGAAGATGCAATCCCTGAAATCCCTTCCAGCCCAGCTCTGGGATCCTGTGACAATGGAATCCCTAAAATCCCTTCCAACCCTTCTATGAGGATGGAATCCCTGAAATCCCATCCCAGCTCTGGGATTCTATAAAGATGCAATCCCTGAAATCCCATCCCAGCTCTGGGATTCTATAAAGATGCAATCCCTGAAATCCCAGCCCAGTTCTGGGATTCTGTGAAAATGGAATCCCTAAAATCCCTCCCAACCCTTCTGCGGAGATGGAATCCCCCCTCCCGCGGCACGGGGGGCTCCCGGCCCCTTTCCCCCCGAGGGCAGGACGGACTCACGGTGCCGTTTTTGGGGTGGAAGTAGCTGAGCACGGGGAAGCGCCCGCCCTGCCGGAACCGCGCCGCCTTTGTCACCCGTTGTCATCGCCCACGGCCGCGGGAACGATCACGGCCGGGGGGTACGAGGGGCAGGCGCTGAAGTCGCGGTTCACGGTGCTCAGCCGCCACTGGCTCGTCTGGCGGGGACAAAGCGACGTCAGCGGCGAGCCCGGCGGGGCGAGGGTGGCACCGCGTCCCCCCCCCGGGGCTCACCTGCGAGGAGAGGCGCTGGAAGAAGCGCTCCAGGGGGAAACCGGTGCCAGCCCTGCTCCAGGCGCAGGCTCGGGGGTCGGTAGAAGAACGGGTACATCATCATCACCGAGTCCACCGAGGAGAGCGCCTGCGGCGGGGACAGGGCGCTGTCCCCGTGCGCCAGCCCCGCGTGGCACGGCCGGTTGCCAGCGCTGCCGGAGCCGCGTGTTTACCCAGCCCGCGCCGGAGCCAGAGCAAACACGGCAGCGCTTTTTCTCCCGGCGCAACCCTTGGCTCGCCGGCCGGGGCTCTCACCTCGATGGAGCTGGCGATGTTCAGGCACTGCTCCATGCCCGGGATCTCCAGCTGCAGCACCCGCAGGTCCTTGCAGCGCAGCGTGATGGTGCCCGAGGAGCCGCAGACCCTGCGGGAGGAGGGACGGGGTGGGTCAAGGGGACAAGCGGGGACACACGGACAGCACCGAGCTGTCCCCGTCCCCGGCCGGGGCTCCCTCCGGGCTCTCATCTGCCGCGCAGCCGGGACGGTGACAGAAGAGAGAGCCAAAAAATCCGAACGTGGTGTCCAACCCGCGGGTACCGGCCCGGACTGGGCGCTCTGAGGAGGAGAAGAAGGCGATGCCCGCGGCTGGGCCGGGAGGAAGAGGAAGGACACGGGCGGGCGGTGCCCACGGGGCGCGGGGGGATCCTCCGGCCCCAGGCAGGGGTGACAGGGGGGGACAGCTCTGGGGACAGCTCTGGGACAGCCCCGGGGATAGCCGCACCTTTTCTCCACGGCGTCCACGTTGCGGATGAGCAGCCAGAGCTCCAGGTCGCCGCGGGGCCGGGAGGAGAGCAGCAGGTGGTGGCTGGTGATGCACAGGGTGCCCCTGACCGCGGGCAGCCCCGGCCGCCACAGCAGCGCGTTCTCCACCGTGGCCGTCTTGATCAGCTCCGAGAACTCCATGGGCGCTGCCTCTGCCCTCCGCGGGGAGGGAGGAAAAGAAAAAAAAAAAGGGAAATCCTGCGGCTCTGGGCCCGCCTGGAAACCCCAGCCCCGCGCGTCACTCAGCCCTGCGCTGTCCCCTCTCCGTGCCGCCGTTTGTCACCTCCAGCGCGCCCGGGCGCCGCCTTCATCCGCCAGGCCATGGGGAAACTGAGGCACGCGGCGGGGGCTGAGCTGGCTCCGGAGGGGATTTTTTTTTGGGGGGGGGGGGGAATTGGGATTGTGGGGAGCAGCTGCCGGTCCTTCCCTGCCGCGCTGGGGCTGCACCCGCGGCTGCCGGGGTCCCCACGGGCTCTGCTGTCCCCAAAGCCACCGCCGGGGCCGGGGCCGGGGCCGGGGCAGGAGGAGGAGGAGGAGGAGGAGGAGGGTGGGTGTCGGTGCCCACCACCGCTCCGCTTACCTGCTCGGGCTGGGCGGCAGCTGGGGACCTCGGGGGACAAAGCGGGGTGCGAGCAGGGGACCTCAGGGTGCCCGCAGGGGAGCGCTGGCCATGAGGAGAGGAGTTTTGGGGGATTTTTGGGAGCGGAACCCGAGAGAGACCCGAGGGCAAGAGGAAGAGCCTCGGGGTGCGAGGAGAGGATTGAAGGGGCGCGGGGATCCTCGGGGTGCAAGGAGGGGAGCCCGGGGCGGCAGCGGGGATTTGGGGGAGCAGCAGGGAGGGTTCGGGGAGCTCGGCGTGGGAGCGGGAGGGCGGCGATGTCCCCGCACGGCCCGGCCCGGCCGGCGGATGTCGCCTTTAAGGTGGCCCGGTCCGCAGGGACGCGGCGGCGCCCGGGGCCGTGCCCGGGGCTTGGGGCGGGCGCTGGTGCGGTGCCACAGCGAGGGGACACGCGGGGACAGCGTGGGAAGGGACACGCGAGGGGACAGCGGCACCGGAGAGCGGCGCGGGGGGAGCGGGCGGAGGATTTGGGGGGAGCTGGAGGGGACAGGGACGGGCACCCACGGGGCAGGAGACACCCGGGGGACGCAGCTGAGACCCCCGAGCCACCTGCGCTGTCCCCGGGACCCTCCGGGCACGGAGGAGGTGGCGCAGGACGGATCCGGACGCGGTTCCACCTTAAGGTTCCGTCCGGGTGCGGGACCCCGGCTGCCCTCCGTGGGCACCCCCCCAACCCCTCCCGTTTCTTTTTCCTTCCTTGGGTTTTTTTTGGGCCCCCCCGAGGGGCGGGGGAGAGGCTGAGCCCGGGGATAAATCATTCCCGTCCCTCCGGGCCCGGTGAAGGCTCCGTCCGGGAACGGTTTGTCTCCTCCCAGGCGGAGACAATGATGTCGAAAAAGAAAAGGAAAAAAAAAAAATTGAAAATAACAACAAAAAAACCCACCCAAAGATAACAAGCCAAAAAAAAAAAAACCAAAAAACCAAAAACCAAAAAAACCCAAAAAACAAACACCAAAAAAACCCCCACAAAACCCTCCTCCTTCGCACTCCTCTGGATAAGGAAATTCCTGCCCGTCGGGCTCGTCCTGGAGGGGTGGATAAAGGATAAATAGCCGGGAGCAGCAGGAGCACGGGCTGGGTGGTCGTGCTCAGGGCTGGGGGCTCCATTCCCCCGAGGGGAAGCGCTGAGTGGGGCAGACAGCAGCGCGGATTTCGGGGGGAGGGCTCGGCTCTGCGCCACCATGGCCTTCAGCCAGCTGGAATTCAAGGAGCTGGGCGAGGAGGAGCCCACCTGCGAGGAGGAGGAGAGCCTGGACAGCGTGAAGGCGCTGGCGGCCAAGCTGAAGCTGCAGACCCGCCGACCCTCGTACCTGGAGTGGGAAGCTCGGGTCCGGGGGCAGCGCTGGGGGGCTCGGAGCCCCGGGGGCACCCGCGGGGCGGAGCGGGGCAGCGGGCACCCCCGGGAGCCGCAGCACGGCGGCGTTTTGCGGCTTTGGCACCGTGGAGGCGGCTCTGGAGTGGCTCAGGACGGAGCTGGTGAGTGGGGACGGGGACAAGGGACGGCGCTGGGGACACCGTGCGCCACCTGAGCGGGCACGGCGGGGTCAGCGCGCTCCCGATCTCGGCTCTGCCTCCTCCTCCTCCTCCTCTCCGTTTGCTCGCGGGTTTTTCCCGGGATTTTTCGCGTGGCGCGGCCGGTGGCGGTGACCTGGCGGGGGTCACCCCTTCCCTCCGCTCTGGGGGTGGCACGGACAGCAGGACCCGAGCCGTCCCCGCGCTGCCATCGCGCCCACGGCCGTGCCCTCCTCCCGCAGCGGGACATGCGGGCTCTGGACCAGCGGCTGGCGCAGCAGCTGATGCGGCTGCGGGCGCGGCTGCACCGCCTCAAGGTGGAGCAGGCCTGCCACCGGCACAAGGAGATGCTGGACGACGCCGCCTTCGGCCTCGAGGGCTGCGAGGAAGACTCGGAGCTGCTGTGCACCATCCCGCCCAAGGCCGCCTTCCTGCTCTCCACGCCGCTCAAGCACATCGGCGTCACCCGCATGAACATCAACTCGCGGCGCTTCTCCCTCTGCTGAGCCGGGCCCGGGGCGCCCGCGGCTGATTCGGGGATCCCGAACCGAACCGCTCCGGGATCCGGGATTTGTCACCGACCCCGCGGGGCGTTTCGGGGCCTTGGCCCTGACGGTGGCGGGGTCAAACCCTGTGGGGAATGTGGGGAGTTTGAGGGGAATAAAAGGAGGTGAGGGTGAGAGCTGATGGGTTTTTCCTTCCAGATGTGTCACCTTGGCATTTTTGGGGAGGGTGCCGCTTGGCGATGCGCCTTTCACAGAACCCCGCGTGCCAGGGGAGCCCTGGGGGTGCCCCAGGGATCATTTTGGGGAGCTGTTTCTCCTTCCCAGCACACGAAGAGAGCCCGAACTCGGGCCCCCGAAGCTGCCCACAACCTCCCCCCGACACCTCCGGGCTTCCTGCCCGCCCTTCTCCGAGCTCCCCGCGGCTTCGCCCTCGATCAAAGCAGCCAGCACAATGCCCTGCGGTCGCTGCGCTGCCAGCTGCCACCAAAGCAGAGCTGCCAGCCCGGCCCGTGTCCCCTCGGCCCCGGCCCTTGTCACCGCGGCTCTCCAGCCGCCGGCCTGCGGTGACACGGCGGCGACACGGCGGCGACACGGCGGGTGACAGCCCAAGGATGCGTCCCACGGCGCTCAGGGTGCCAGGAGGGGACCCCGGGGTGCCAGAGAGGGGGGTATGGGATGGCACCGCCAGCCCGGGGCCGGGGCACGGGGAGGGGGACAGCGCAGGGGACCCAGGGGTGCTGGCAGCAGGTGACAGCGCCCTGCCCGGGGGTCTCGGCGTCCCCTCGGCCGCCCTCGCCAGCGGGGATGGCAGGAAGCCATCGGGGTTTGTCACTCGCTCTTGCGGTCGGGAGCGAGTTCGCTCCTCTTGAGTTTGCTCATGAGGCAGGAAACCGGGGCAAGGCGGGGGAGAGCAGGAGCGGACGGCGGCGGCGCGGCCGGGCTCGGGGGGCTCCTCTCCGAACCCCCCAAAAAATCCCACCTGCTCTCGGGGGGCTCCTCTCCGCACCCCACAGGCTCTCGATGGGGACGATGTGACTGCCCCGGGGGACATGGGACACTGAGAGCGGCCGGTGCTCGCCTCGCTGCCCGCAGGTGAGAGCCGGGGGAGGGGTCTGCGGGTCCGGGTGGGATTTGGGGGGGGACGGGGTGAGCTGAGCTCTCCGAGCGCCCCTGGCAGGGATGGGAATGGGGGTTCGGGCTCGTTCTTGGGGGGATGAGGCCGGGTGGGGTTGGGGGAGCCGGGCCGGGCTGCACATCACTCTGGGGGCTCCCGGGGCGGAAAGGCGCTGTGCCAATGTCCCCTGCCCGCCTGGGGGTCCTGCCGGGGGTGGCAGCGCCGGTGGTCTCACAGGGCTCTCCCCAAACCCCCATTTCCAGGGCAGAGCAGCAGTTTTGTCCCCAGGCCAAAGCAGGAGTTTTGTCCCCAGATGAGGAGTTTTGTCCCCAGGGCAGAGCAGTTTTGTCCCCAGAGCAAGAGTTTCGTCCCAGGGCGGTGGCCGAGGCACAGGCAGCAGCTCGGTGCCGATCCCTCAAGGTTGGTGCCCAGTTTAGGGGTTCAGGCGCTCCAAAATTCTCTTTTTTTTTTTTTTTTGTGCTGTCTCAGTGCAAACACCTCCCTGCTGCAGCGGCAGCCTTGGGGACACGGTCCTCGGTGTCACTGCCAGCGCCGGGTGTCGGTCCGGAGGGCTCACAGCTGGCTCACAGCTGGCTCGGGGACACTCAGGTGACCCTGGCAGAGCACCGGGCACGGGGTCAGCCCGGATTTCACGCCCGCCCACGCTGGTGACAAACCACCAGGGCAGCACAGGAGGGTCCAAACCCAGCGAGGGGGGCACACCTGGCACGGACACACCTGAACACGCGCAGGGGGCACCTCCACACCCCTCCCCGCCGGGCCCCTCCGAACAAAGAAATTCGGTTGCACAGATGCAGCCACCAAGAAAAGCTTGACTTCAAAGGCCCCGGTTTTGTTTTTTTTTTTTTGTTTCCCCTCTGTCGCGGCCCTGGCGCAGGTGAAACGGCTGCTCGGTGGAAATTACGCTGTGGCTTGGGGCTGTATGAAAAAAGAGAAAAGGCACAATATCAGCACCTCCCTTCTCAACCCGGGAGGAAAAAAATAAACCAGCTCCGGGCTCTGCTTGCCTCTGCCGGGGGTGTTTGAGGAGCTCTGGGCGGCTCCTCGGCAGGGTCGGGGCGATGGATTTGGGATTTTTCATCTGTCCCTTTGCTCTGGCTGAGAAATGTGGGCGCTTTGCTGTTGTTCTCCTCCGTAAAGCTGGGCTTGAGATGGGTCCTGCTCAGAAAACCCCTCAAAGTGTTGATGCCTTTTGGATTTTTCACTCTGCTGGCCGGGCAGGTGAAATGTAGGAAGTCTTGATGGTGCTGGGGATTATAAGGCAGGCGAAAGAAAATCTGTGTTTTGAACGCTGTCACCCTGCCTGCAGCGTGGCCGAACCCTTTCCTGGGTGCCAAAACGTGTCCCCAAATGGGTGTCACCAGGAGCTGAGGGCACCGGGGGGGTTTTGAGCCCCCCAAAGCAGCGTTGCAGGGCATGGGGACCTCACTCCTGAGCATTCTGCTGGCCAAAATCGCCCGTCACCTGCTCCTGTGGGGACAGCCCTTGTGCTCCTGTCACCTCTGGCCCCTAGAAAATCAAACCTGGGAGCGCAGGCTGGGGGCTTGGACTGGCACCGGGGGCTGGCAGCACCCTGGGGACCCCAAACCCTCCCTGGGAACCCCAAATCCTCCTCAGAGACCCAAAATCCTCCTCAGAGACCCCCTGCAAGCCCCAAATGAAGCCCCCACCGCTGTGTCCCCCCTCGGCACCGCGGGAAAATGAGGATTTTTGAGCATGCTGGTGAGAAGCCAGGCTCCCAGGCAGGAAAAGAAGGAACAAACGATTCCAGCGTCGCAGCAGAGCTGCTCCCAGCCCAGCCCAGCCTGGCACCGGGCACCGGCGGGACCTTGGCAGCTGCACGGCCTGGCTGCCACGTCAGAGCTGGCACGGCGGGGTCTGGCCGGGGGGTGACACACCTGCGCTGGCTCGGGGTGACAAAACCATGCGGGAACCGCTCCTAAAGAGCCCAGCTGAGCTGAGCCTGGGGAGAGGGGCTGGAGATGAATCCCAGATTAAACTTTATAGGGCTTAAGCTTATCAAAATTTAAAAAGTAACCTAAACTTAACAGGGCCCAAACTTTACAGAACTTAAAAAAAAAAACAAAACCCAAAAAACATAATTTAACCGAGCCGTACTTAACCTAAACTTAAACTGAACCATACAGAAATTAACCTTAATATTAACAGAACGCTAAAATACAATCTAACGGACCTAAATATAGAAAATGGCTCCGATTAGAAATCCGCTTCCGTTTCGCTCCCCGTTGTGACGGTAAACCCTTTCCCCACGCTGTGAGAGGTTCCACGGAACCGCAGAATCCCAGAACGTGTAGGTTGGAAGAGACTTCCAAGGCCATCGAGTCCAACCCGTGCCCTGGCACCTCGACGAAACCGTGGCACCGAGTGCCACGCCCAGGCTTTGTTTAACCGTGCTTCTGCGCGGCGAGGGTCGGATCCGCCGTGGGCGCCGGGGATTCTGCGGAACAGCTTTTTCCCGGCTTCGTGCCACGCTCAGTGCTCTCGGGGTGGTTTTGCAGAGCCCACGCGGAGCTGGAGGTGCCCACGCTCTGGTGACAGGGGCAGGGACACCGGTGTCACCGCGGCTGAGCCCCGAGGGCCCCGCGGGTCCTGGGGTTTGGTGTGTGGGAACGGCCTCGACAAGGCAGGAGTGGGGATTGTAGGATTTGGGATTTGGAAGTGCCCACATCCAGCTGGGAGATGCGTTTAGGACGGGGGAGGCGCTTGGGCAGCCAAACCTTGTTAATGCCGAGCTGCTGGGGTGTGTTAATTGCTAATGGGATATTAACGATGAGGTGGTTATGTGCAGGGAGAGCGGAGGGAGCAGCACAGTGGGGAGGAGCTGGCACACGACACAGAGCGGCCTCGGGCCGGGGATTAATTGACTTCAGTGGTTTTAATTAACGGAGGCAGGATAAATTAGGAGGAAATGATGCTGGTGATGGAGAGCCAGGGAATGGCCCCAGTTCAGCTGAGGAGCTGGGATGGGCCAGGTGGGGTGGGAGGTGGAGGGAGGGATGGATGGATGGAGGGATGGATGGACAGATGGATGGATGGAGGGATGGATGGACAGATGGATGGATGGAGGGACAGAGGGATGGATGGATGGATGGACAGAGGAATGGATGGAGGGATGGATGGATGGATGGATGGATGGATAGATGGACAGATGGACAGACGGATGGATGGATGGATGGATGCATCCAGGGATGGATGGACGGATGGATGGACAGACCCAGGGATGGATGGATGGATGGATGGATGGACAGACCCAGGGATGGATGGACGGATGGATGGATGGATGGATGGATGGATGGATGGATGGATGGATGGATGGATGCAGGGATGGGTGCAGGGATGGAGATGTGCTGGAGCAGGAGAGGCATGCATGGGGGTGCCAAGGCTCCCTGTGTCCCCCGTGTCCCCACAGCCACCATGGGCTGCTGCTGCAGCTCGGACTACGACGAGGACTGGATTGAGAACATCGACATCTGCGAGCACTGCAATTACCCCATCGACCCCGACGGCAAGCGCCAGGTGAGGAGGGGCTGACAGACCCCGATCCCAGCGCCAGACCCCCCCAGAGGCGGCCAAATCCCGCAGCCCGAGGGCTGACGGGGTCCCTGTCCCCTGGCAGAGGCTGATCCGCAACGGCTCTGAGGTTCGAGACCCCCTGGTGTCCTACGAGCCCTCGTCACCTCCCTGCTCCCCCATGCAAGGTGAGGCGCGGCCGCGGCGTGGGGTGGCTGTGACGCCCCCAAACCGCTCACTGCCACCCCCCCGTCCCTCCTGTTGTCCCCTCAGAGAAGCTGGTGGTGGCCCTGTACAACTATGAGCCCACGCACGATGGGGACCTGGGGCTGCGGAAAGGGGAGAAGCTGCGAGTGCTGGAAGAGTGAGCGAACGGCGGCGGTGCCCCGGGGGTCCCGGGGGTCCGTGCAGGGACACGGGGCGCTCACTGCGCTGTGTCCCTACAGGGAAGGAGAGTGGTGGAAGGCGCAGTCGCTCACCACGGGCCAGGAGGGGCTGATCCCCCACAACTTCGTGGCTTTGGTGAACAGCCTGGAGCCCGAGCCGTGAGTAGGGAGCAGCAGCAGTGTCCTGGCGGGCTCTGAGCTCCGGGAAGGAGCCTGGAGCACCCCACAAAAGCCCGGGATGGCCCCAAGCTCTGCCCCGTGTCCCCAGGTGGTTCTTCAAGAACATCAGCCGCAAGGACGCCGAGCGGCAGCTCCTGGCCTCGGGAAACACCCACGGCTCCTTCCTCATCCGGGAGAGCGAGACCTCCAAAGGTGCCCCCGCGGGTCCTGCGGGCTCTGGGAGGCACGGGAGGGGTCGGGGGTCCCACGGGGGTCCCACGGGGGTCCCACGGGGGTCCCACGGGGGTCCCACGGGGGTCCCTGTCCCTGTCCCCAGGCTCGTACTCGCTGTCCGTGCGGGACCTGGACGAGAGCCAGGGGGAGACGGTGAAGCACTACAAGATCCGGAACCTGGACAACGGCGGCTTCTACATCTCCCCCCGAGCCCCCTTCGGCAGCCTCAGGGAGCTGGTGCAGCACTACACACGTGCGGGATGGGGCGGGAATGGGGCGGGAATGGAGTGGGAATGGGGCTGGATGGGGGGAATGAGGCGGGAGAGGGCGGGAATGGGGCAGGGATGGGATGGGATGGGATGGGATGGGATGGGATGGGATGGGATGGGATGGGATGGGATGGGATGGGATGGGATGGGATGGGATGGGATGGGATGGGATGGGATGGGATGGCACGAGCAGGACCCACTGCTCCCAGTGCCCCAGCCAAGCCCTGGCTCGTGCCGGGTGCCCCACGCTGGCCCAGCTCTGCCCCTCCCTGGCCCAGGCAGCTCCGACGGGCTCTGCTGCCGCCTGGGCAAGCCCTGCCAGACGCAGAAGCCGCAGAAGCCGTGGTGGCAGGACGAGTGGGAGGTGCCGCGGGAGTCGCTGAAGCTGGTGGAGAAGCTGGGAGCGGGGCAGTTCGGAGAGGTCTGGATGGGTGAGTCCGGGTGAAACCAGGGCACCGGAGCGAGCAGCAGGATCCTCCAGCGGGGAAGGATCCAGCTGGGATCTCACGTGGAGCAGCCAGCACGGCCCAAGGTGCAGCAATGTGGCTTTGAGAGTCCTGGAAGGAGGGAGAAGCCAGACCAAACTTTGTTTTCTCCCATCCCTGGATCCGTGCTCTGCTGGTGCACACAGAGGGGACTCGTGGGATCATGGAGCTGGAGAGCTGCTGGCTTTGTGCCCTCTTGGGAGTGTCCCTTGTGGCTGGAATGCTGGAGCAGCTGTGGGGGCTTGGGGGCAGATCCAGCCATGAAAATCCCTCCTGCTCCCTGAGTGCCGTGGTGGGGAAGCCACTGGGGCTGCCCTGCTTCCCTCCATCCCATCCCATCCCATCCCATCCCATCCCATCCCATCCCATCCCATCCCATCCCATCCCATCCCATCCCATCCCATCCCATCCCATCCCATCCCATCCCATCCCATCCCATCCCATCCCACCCCATCCCTCCCCTCCATCCCTCCCCTCTCCCCTCCACCCTACCCCACAGCCCTCTGGGGTCTCTGCTCCCACTCCCGCAGGCTCTGGCCGTCCCCCCAAATCCCCCCTTGTGCTCCCAGCTCTGCCCAGCTCCCCCAGCCCCACCTCCCGCTCCAAACCCAGCTCCCCACACCCTCTTTTGGGGGCTGAAACCCCCGCACACAAACATCATCGCCTGCCGCTGGCCACGAGCGCGGCCGCAGCACCACCGAGCTGTGACCGCCCCAAAACCCCTCCAGCCGCCCCACAACAGCATTTTGGGGTGCAAAACTCTGCTCTCAGCCAGCATTTACAACTCCCACCCAACTTCCGGACCCTCCAACCTCTCCTCCTTGGCTTGGGCTGCTCTGCAGACCTGCCCTCCTTGTCCGGCACCACTGCCCGGTGTCCGGATCCTGTTTTTCCTCCCAAAGGCTTCTACAACGGGCACACCAAGGTGGCAGTGAAGAGCCTGAAGGCTGGCAGCATGTCCCCCGGCGCCTTCCTGGCCGAGGCCAACCTGATGAAGAAGCTGCAGCACCGGCGGCTGGTGCGGCTCTACGCCGTGGTCACCAAGGAGCCCATCTACATCATCACCGAGTTCATGGAGAAGGGTGAGGCCACAGAGCTCCGGAATTTTAAGGTTGGGAAAGGTCTCTGGAAAAATCTCCACTTAAACCGGCCCAGAGCACTGTGCTAGTGGTTCCTTAAACTCCTCCAGGGATGTGACTCCAGCACCTCCCAGGGTAGGCTCCAAAAGCAGTAGAAATGAAAGATTTCCGTGAGAAATGTGGAAATTCGTTAATTTTAGCCATTCCTTTGCCTCCAGCCCCGGGGAAGCTTTGCTTTTGTTCTTCCCCACCTCCAGCTGGGAGAAAAAAAACTTTGTCTTATCCTGCCCACATTCCCAGAGCTTTTTTTTGGGGGCAGAGTGGGGACAATGCCCTTGTGACCTCCCCTCCCCACGGCCCCTGGGAGCTGAGAACCGCTGCTCTCATCGCAGGCAGCCTCGTGGATTTCCTCAAGACCTCGGAAGGGGTCAAGCTCAGCACCAACAAACTGCTGGACATGGCAGCGCAGGTGAGGGGCGAGCAGAGAAACGGGGACGGCGTTGGGAGAACGCCACCGGGCTGGAGCTGCTCATTAACGACCGCAACCAATTAACGATTACAAATCACAGATTGCCGAAGGCATGGCCTTCATCGAGGCCAAGAACTACATCCACAGGGACCTGAGGGCCGCCAACATCCTCGTCTCGGACACGCTGTGCTGCAAAATCGCCGATTTCGGGCTGGCGCGGCTCATCGAGGACAACGAGTACACGGCTCGGGAGGGTGAGCACAGCCTGGCCCCGGGGGTGACAGAGCTTGGGGACATCGGGAAAGGGTCCCGCAGCCAGCCTGGATCTCTGGGCAGCTGCCGGAGGGCGGAGCAAGGACGCGTTTTCCCCTTGTCCGTGTCTCCCCGCAGCCCCAGGGGGATGCGGGGCTCCTGCTTTGGGTGGCCACCGCAGGGCTGAGCCACCCAGCCCAGCTCGTCCCCAGGCAGCGGCAGAGCCCGGCTGGGGTTGTCACATCGGGCTCAAGCCAGCGGGATGATTCCAGCTCAGCCAGGGCGCTTTATCCTTTCCTCCCGCCGCTTTCCAGGGGCGAAATTCCCCATTAAGTGGACGGCGCCCGAGGCCATCAACTACGGGACGTTCACCATCAAGTCGGACGTGTGGTCCTTCGGGATCCTGCTCACCGAGATCGTCACCTACGGCCGGATCCCGTATCCAGGTCAGGATTTGCGGGCAGCTGCGGGGCCGGCACGCCCACGAGTGTGTGTGTGTGTGTGTGTGTGTGTGTGTGTGTGTGTGCATGCAGCGCCGCACGCACGCCGCTGCCAGCCTGGCTCCCTGCCCTCCGCACAGCCTGCCCGGCCGTGCCCCCCAAAAACACCCGCGGAGGGGCTGCGGGAGATGGAAGGGGGGAAGACTCCTCTCACCGCGGGGTTTGGGAGGGTGGGGTGGTCCCAAACTGGGTGCTGGGCATGGTCCTGGCAGGAATCACCGACCCTGGGGTGGTTCCTGTGACCCAAACTCAGGTCCTGGGCATGGTCCTGGCAGGAATCACCGACCCTGGGGTGGTTCCTGTGACCCAAACTCAGGTCCTGGGCATGGTCCTGGCAGGAATCACAGACCCTGGGGTGGTTCCTGTGACACAAACGGGGTCCTGGGCATGGTCCTGGCAGAGAAGATCAAACCTGGAGTGGTTCCTGTGACCCAAACCGGGTCCTGGGCATGGTCCTGGCAGAGAAGATCAAGCCTGGGGTGGTCCCTGCGAGGTGTGGGTGACACAAATTGACTCCTCTGCATTGTCCTGGCAGGAATGACCAACTCCAGGGTGACACCTGTGACATGGGGGTGACTCAAATTGGGTCCTGGGCATTGCCCTGGCAGAGACAACTAATCCTGGGGTGGTCCCTAAAACCTGGGGGTGACCCAAACTGAATCCTGGGCATTGTCCTGGCAAGGGTGACCAAACCTGGAGTGACTCCTGTGACAAGGGGAAACCCAGTTTGACCCCAAACTGGGGGTGGCCTGATAGGGGTGGCCAACCCTGGGGTGGTCTCTGTGACACTGAGGTGGCCCAAACGGAGTCCTGGGCATTGTCCTGGCAGGAATCACCGAACTTGAGGTGGTTTCTGTGACCCAAACCAGGTCCTGGGCATGGTCCTGGCAGGGGTGACCAACCCCAGGGTGCCAAACTGAGCCCCCACACGCGTTACCTTCCAGGGATGACCAACCCCGAGGTGATCCAGAACCTGGAGCGGGGTTACCGGATGCCTCAGCCGGACAACTGCCCTGCGGAGCTGTACGAGCTGATGAGGCAGTGCTGGAAGGAGAGCCCCGAGGAGCGCCCCACCTTCGAGTTCATGAAGAGCGTGCTCGAGGATTTCTTCACCGCCACCGAGGGCCAGTACCAGCAGCAGCCCTGAGGGCCGCGCTTTGGGGTGCTGGGGGTGCCCCACGTCCCCACAGACCACACGGACATCACCCCGGGCTGCGGGGGAACTCTGCCTCACGCTCGCAACGGGAGATTTGAAGTGCTCAGCAGCTCGGGAGCGGCAGATTTCATCCTTCAAGAGAGGATGGACGGCCCAAAGCAGACCCCCAAAAGCTGAGGGACGGCACGGGGGACTTCAGAGGGTGCCCACCCTGCTGAGCCAGGCTCCGGCCCCTCAGGAGCTGCCCAGGGCTCACCTCACCCCGCTCTGGCTGTGCCCCCTTCACCCCCGGAGATGGCAGCAGCGCTGGCCACTGCACCCCTCGGCCAGCGGGATGCTCCTTCTCCCCGCACGGCGTTCGCAAGACCCGTCCCCATAATATTTTTTTTTTTTTTTTTTTTTTTGGTGGGGGAAATAAAGGCCTTTTTCATCGGCGGGGGCCTCGCAGGGCCAGGCTGCCACGGCGCGGGGTGCGCGGGGCGATGCCCGGGGCGGGTGGAGCCCACCGGGTGCTACCCACGGGAGATGGACCCAACTCGCACCAACCCACCCCGGGGAGCCCCGGGGACCCCCCTGACCCCACCCCGGCCCTGTGAGACCCCCTCGGCCCCTCTCTCGCTCACCCGCCTGGGTCAGCCCTGCCCTGGGATGGTTCAGCCCCACCTGCCCCCCCCCCCCACTCAGGGAATGGTTCCTCCCCGCCCACCTGGACCCTCGCCTCTTTCTCGCCCCCACATAGCGATGGTACAGCTGCCCCCCCCGTCCCCTGCCGCAGTGGTACAGCCCGGGCGCCCCCGGCTCTCAGCCTAACCTGCTCGGTGCCGCTGCGCCTCGCCATTGGTCAGCGGGCGGGAGGGGGAGGAACGGAGAGCTGCGATTGGACGAGACGGGGCGGGAGGCGGGGCCGCGGGCCCGGGGCGGGCAGGGTTGGTTGCGCGGGGCGGCGGCGGGTCGGGCGCTGTGAGGGGAGGCAGGAAAATGGCGCTGACGCAGGGGACGAAGCGCAAAGTCTGCTACTACTACGATGGTGAGGGGCTGCGGGCACCCGCCCGGCCGCGGAGGAGCCGTCCCGGCTTGGGGGGGTGGAGTCGGGGGCTGAGGGGGCATCGGGGACGGAGGAGGCGGGGTTGAGGGGCGAGGGGAGAATAGGGGGGAATGGAGATTACGGGAGGTGGGGGTGAGGGGTCACCGAGGGGGGAATGGGGGTCGCTGGGGAAGGCGGTGGGCTTGTGTGGGGGGGTCACTGAGGGAGGATGGGGGTGCTGGGGATGGGATGGGAGGTCGGGAACGGGGGATCGTTGGAGGACATGGAGGTGGGCGGGTGTAAGGTTGCGGGGGGTCACTGGGGGCTGCGGGGATGGGTACAGCGGGACAGGGGTGATCGGGACACGGGCATCAAGGACTGTGTGGGGTTTTTAATGGGGTTGAGGGGCACAGGAAGCGTGTGGGGGGCATGGCAGGGGTATGGGCAGCGCTGGAGGGGAGAAAGGGAAGATCAGAGCGTAGGAATGCGATGGGGAATTTGGAGATCTGGGGATTTGGGAAGGGCTGAGAGGGGCACGAGGCCGGGAGAGGCTTTGGATGCTGGAGGAGGATTTGCTGGACGGGCTCTGAGGAGGAAAAGCCACTCCTGGGACAGAGTTTTGGTGTCAGCACGGAACAAAAAGGCTCCGGGAGCCAGGGGTGGCTGCGTGGCTGTTTGCACGGAGCTCCCGTCCGGCAGCATCCTTCGCCTCTGGCTCTGGAGTGGGGATTGTGAATTGTGGGTTGTGGAGTGGCTCCTTTTGGTTCTGCCTCTGTGGAACAGGGAAGGAACAGACCCCAGATCCCTCACTGGGTGTCCTGGGGGAGAAATCCCAGGAAAACTCCCCTCTTCCCCTTCCCTTTAGAGGGCTGACTTGGTGCCCTGGCTCGTTTTTCACAGGCTCTGTGCTTGCCTTGTGCGAGAGGCGTTGTGCAATTCTCTGTTCCATCACGTTTTTTTAAGCCTGAAATCAAATAAAAACTTGTTCTTGCCACTTTTTCCCCCCTCAAAGGATGTTCCCAGTGCAGGAGGCTCTTCCAAATCCAATGCTGAGGGGTTTTCCCCCTCTAAAAAATGTGAATTTTTTTTTTTCCCCCTCAAATGTGTGGTTTCCAGCCCTGCTGGGTTATAATTTTTAAAGGCACTTAATTATATCTGAAATACGAAATAAGCAGTTGTTTTGTTTGAAATGCTGCTGCCCCGCAGGTCTTTGCTGCACAGGAATTTCACAAATTTGGGTTCCTTACTCTGTGGTGAGGTTTTAGTGCTTTTTCTTTTTTTTTTTTTTTTTATTTTTTTATTTTATCCTTTTTGCTGCTCTTTTCTGAGCAGCTCTCAAACAATCCACAGCTGAAGGGTAAAAAAAGCTGCTTTTACTGAGGGGGAAAGAAATAATTTTCAGAAATTAATTAATTTTCCCCGCCGGGAGGTTTAAACAGCACAGCCTGATGTGGGAATTCCCTGAATTTCGTGGGGTGAAGGGATTGGGGCTGGTATCCAAAGGGTCCCTTATGGAATCCTGAGGGGCTGTGGATGGAATTTCTCCCTTCAAAGCTCCCCGTGGAGGGATTGGTTTAACCCTAAGTTCACAGCCCTTAATCTGCTCTGACGTCCAGGAGCAGCTGTGCTCATCCATGGATCCTCAGGGCTTGGGATGTGCTCAGCACAGGGAACAGGAGCTCAGGGTTGGCCCAGGCCATTCTCAGGACACGTGACAGCGATTTTTTAAAAAAACCCCTGAGTTCTCTGCTTGTATTTTGTAGGCAGAGCCTCAAACATCTCTCCCAAAAGTTCCCCAAATCTTGATTTAGACGCGGTAAAATACACCCCTAAAACTCAGGATGGTAACCCCAGGAAAACACCAGCACGGATTTCCAAAATTCCAGGAAAGGGAATTATTTTCAGTGGGAAAAAAAAAAAAAAAAATTGAACTGAAAAGAATTCTGTTTACTGAAAGAACATTCCCCTAGAGTTCCACAGACAGGTAAATTCCAGCATCAGGCTTTGCCTGGATGTGGGATTTGCACCTCTAGCATCTCCTTTTCCTGCCTGAAAATAGATCCATGTGCACAAGGAGGAAAAAAACTGCTTCTGCTGAAGGTGGAGAGCGCTGATGAAATATTAATTCTCCCCTCTGAGTCACCGGCCAGACCGGATTGGATCTCCTGCTTCCCAAAAGGATCAGGAGCTGTTCAACCCCAGGAAGGACTCGGTCTGGTTTCCCAGGAAAATGAGGCTTGGGAGAGATTCCAGCTCCCTGCAGCCAAATCAGGCAGCAGGCAGAAATCTGAAAGTGAAATTCCTGTAAATTTCAGGGAAATGAGTCCCCCTGGGAAAGGAGGTGGAATGAAAACCCCAGCTAGCAGTGAAGTGTGAACTCAGTTTGGAGGAGAAAATCCACCTGGGGAGGTGACTTTGTTCCTGAGGGGTGTCTGGAAAGGCCTGGGAATCCTCTGGAGGATTTCAAGGAATAAAAAGGGGTGAAAACAACGGAGGAGCTGTAAAAGCAGAGCTGGGTGGGTTCAGTTTGCTGGGTTCAGAGTTCCCTGGATCCCGTTTCCCTTGGGTAAACAGGAGGAAAGTGAGGCAGAGGCCGGGTGTTCCTGGGCTGAGTCACTGTCTGAGCCGGGATTAACTCCCGTGGCCCCTGGGGATCCTGCTCCCAGCACTCCCTGAAACCTGGGAGACATTCCTGGCACTCAGCCCGGAGCTCCCCTGGCCCAAAAACCTTGGGAGATTCTTCCTGTGTGCTGACAGAACCGTGGAGTGGTTGGGGTTTGGATGATCCAGCACCAGCCCCTTCCCAAGGGCAGGGGCACTTCCACCAAATTCCCTGTCTCAGCTTCCAAACTTCTTTGAGGATGAGCCCTGAATCCGTGGATATCCCCGCGCCAGGAAGGTGGGAGATGCCACCCACTGCTGGAGGAGAAATAAATGCCAGGGGAGCTGATGGCCGCGCTGTGATTCCCTCTGCAGGAATTGATGATAAACTCCTTTCTGCTTCCAGGGGATGTTGGGAATTATTATTATGGCCAAGGGCATCCCATGAAACCCCACAGGATCCGCATGACCCACAACCTGCTGCTCAACTACGGGCTCTACAGGAAGATGGAGATCTATGTAAGTGCGTGGAAGCTCGTTATTAGGTGTCATAATTTGTGTTTCAGGCTTTAATTGTGGAGCTTTTCTCTGAGAGGAAAGGATTAAACCCCAGTCAGTTGCGTTGATGTATTTCTGGTTTCTTCTCAGTGTTGAGGCGTGGGGTTCTGTGCTTCAGGGAGGCTTTGGAGACTGGGAAAAGTGGTTTTTATCCTTGAAATTAAATTTATTTCCACGTCTGCACGTGTAATGCTCGCCAGCAGCGCCATCCTTGCCTTTTGGATTCAGTTTTTCGTATTTAACACTGCTGGTTTGATACTTTTCCCAGTTCCTGGGGGTAAATCTGGGACTGGAAATGGGAATTAGGGAGGGGGTGAATTCCAGAGCAATCCTTGCTGTGTTGTGTCCTTGCAGCGTCCTCACAAGGCCAATGCAGAGGAGATGACCAAGTACCACAGCGATGATTACATCAAATTCCTGAGGTCCATCCGCCCTGACAACATGTCTGAGTACAGCAAGCAGATGCAGAGATGTGAGTGATGCTGCAGCTGAAAACCTGGGAATCCCAGCCCAGCTCCAGGAGTTTATCCCAAACTTCTGTCAGCTGGCATTCTCCCGACTTTGCTTTTGAGGTTTTTTTGTTTCATTTTGTTTTTTCTGGTGAATAAAGCATTTTAGAAACAGGTCCCTCCCTCAAGCTAAAGGAGCTGAGGGAAATCCTTTGGCCTGGCTGTATTTTGGGGATTTATTGTTGCCTGCTTCCCTTCCTGCCTTGGAGGTGACAGAGCTGCTCCATTTCTGGCTTGTGTGGATTTTGTGTTCTCATCTTCAGCCAGCAGAGTTGGGGCATTTAAACCTAGCAAATAAAAACAAACCCCAACTCCTCGATTCTCCCCCAAATCTGAAGGATTTTCAGGGCAGTGGCAGCTTGGAAATGGGGGCAGGTATGAGATACTCATCAATAGCTGATGATTTTGCAGGTTAATTGTGAGCTGATGCCTTGTTCCCACCTCTCCAATCCATGGAAAGGCTTTTAGTGGTACAAAAACCCCTGGATTTGTGTCTCAGCCACTCTGAGCTGATGTTTTTTGGCTTTTTTTTTGGCAAAGTAGATTTCTAACAAGTCCAGACAACCGGTGGGAAGAGCTGAGGCTTCGTTTAAACAAGATTTTACTCTTGGAAAGCCCCTGTGAGCTGAAGGGGACAGATCTTTCTGCACAAGGTTCATGATTAACACACCCTGAAAGCCTCCCCCCAGCCCATGATACTCTTTAATCCACCAAATGACATCCAGCAAAGTGCATTTTTTACCCAAACTGACCTGTTTACCCCTGGAGCTCGTGAGCACTCTGCTCTCCCTGCTGCTCAGTGTTCTCTGCGCCGCGTTTTATTCCTGAAAAAAGCCAAAATAGGAAAATTCAGCGTGCCAAGGACAGCTTTTCTTCAACAAAACCTGCTGGAGAGGGAATGAGCAGTTTCTAATTCCTTTTTTTTTTTTTGCACGTCAGGCTTGGGCAGAGTAAATCAAAGGGCCTGAAGTTTATTTTCTTGTAATGAGCAACTATTTTTAATAGTGGAATTAATTATAGTAAAAAATTTCTTGAGGCTCAAACTCTGGTTGTGCCCAGAACCCAGAGCTGTGTGATTTGAAATTCAAGGCGTGTGCACAGCGTCAGCCACACATTTCCATTTTATCGTTTGATCACTGCATTCTGTCCAGCACTTTTGGCCTCTTCTCAAATCCAGGTGGTGCTGTAAGATTTGGGGTTTATTGCTGTTTTTGTTTCAATGGCTCTTTTCCATTCTCTTCCAGTTAATGTTGGGGAGGACTGTCCTGTGTTTGATGGGCTCTTTGAGTTCTGTCAGCTCTCTGCTGGAGGCTCTGTTGGTAAGATCACAAATCCTGTGTGGATTTTACTGTGTTTTATGTAGTTCTGTCTGCCTGACCCTGTTGCTGATTTAATTATTAAATCCAGATTTCTCCAAGCTTTGCCTGTCAAATCCCTTTCCATTTGTTGATCACTGATTTGTGTTACCTCACTGAAGGTGTGAAAGGCTCTGGAACGTCACCGGTGACAGAGTTAAAACCACAACAGCCTGGTTGAATTTAAAAAAAAAAAAAAAAAAAAAAAAATCACCCTGAGCTTTACATTCAAATAAAATTTGTAAAATTCTCCCTCTGGGCAGGGACAACCTGGAAGGAAAAGACCAGGGGTGACTTAACTGCTGCTTTTAAAAAGCCACCAGCTCTGGATGTGAGGCAAAGCAGAAACTGAAAGTTTTGAGAGCTGGAACGTTGAAATGTTTTTTATTTTCTCCTAATTCACAGAGAAAAGCACAGCCTGAGAGCTTTGTGGCTGCTGCTGCCACAGTGACACCTCCAGTCTGTATTTCCTGTGCCAGCAGCACCCCAGCACTGATGGCAGCAGTTTCTTGAGGCAGCTCTGTGCTCTCTCTGCTCCCAGGGCTGGAGAATTCTACAGGATTTAGAACTTATTCGTAACCTGGGAGGTTCCAGAACGTGCAGAAAGTTGGTGGAAGGGGCTGGGGGAAGAGAACTTCCTTTAGCTGGATGCGTTTTCACTCATATCTCAGCTAAAACCTCAATTTATTCAGGGCTCAGAAACCCAGACTGCCCTGGGGCCTGGTCTGTGGGGATTTTTCTGTCGAGGCAAAAGTGGGAAGGGACGAGAAGCATTTCCCCTTTTTTTATTGTGGGGACACCCAGGATCCGACCCTTGAGCCAGAGCTTTGTGGAGCCCCCAAAACCCCGGGGAGAAGCTGTCTCAAAAGGGTTTTCACTCCAGATTTAACCTCTCCGTGCTTTCCTCCCCCAGCCAGTGCTGTGAAGCTGAACAAGCAGCAGACAGACATCGCAGTGAACTGGGCAGGAGGCCTCCACCACGCCAAAAAATCAGAAGCTTCTGGTTTCTGCTACGTCAACGACATCGTCCTGGCCATCCTGGAGCTCCTCAAGTATGGGCAGCACCACTGACCTCTCATCCCCACTGCTTTCTCCTCAGTGTTTTTATTTTACTCCCTGATTTTTTGTGGATTTTTCCCCAGCAGAGTTGAATTTTTGGGCTCTGCTCCCCTTCTCTTCCAGCTCTCATCCTCACTGCTTTCTCCTCAGTGTTTTATTTTATTCCCTGATTTTTTGTGGGGTTTTTTAAAATTTTTTTCCCCAGCAGAGTTGATTTTTTGGGCTCTGCTCCCCTTCTCTCCCAGCTCTCATCCTCACTGCATTTTCCTCAGTGTTTTTATTTTATTCCCTGTTTTTTTGTATTTTTTTTAAATTTTTTCCCCCAGCAGAGTTGAATTTTTGGGCTCTGCTCCCCTTCTCTCCCAACTCTCATCCCCACTGCTTTCCTCCTTTTATTTTACTCCCTGATTTTTTGTGATTTTTCCCCCAGCAGAGTTGAATTTTTGGGCTCTGCTCCCCTTCTCTCCCAACTCTCATCCTCACTGCTTTCTCCTCAATGTTTTTATTTTACTCCCTGATTTTTTGTGGGTTTTTTCCCCCAGCAGAGTTGATATTTTGGGCTCTGCTCCCCTTCTCTCCCAACATGGATTTGTCCAGCACGAAGGAGAGAATTTTTTGGAACTCTTTGGATATTTTTTTTTTCACTGCTGCTCGCTGTCCCTCCCCTCTGCCACCCACCCGTGGCTGTGCGACAGCTTCTGGCTCCAGGCAAACCTCGCTCAGGGAGGCTCGGGCATAAAAATGTGCCTAAAAATGCACTTTATTGGCTGAATCTGACCAAACTGAGCTGATTCCGAAACAAACTCGGCAGCGAAAGTCGCTTTATTTCCTGTCCCTTCCCTGCAGCTCCTTCCCCTGTCAGCCCTGCCTGAATTCCATGCTCTCCTCCCAGATCCCTCCGCTCTGGAGGCAGTTTTTCCTCGGGATAAACGCGACATTCCGATTGTTTTCCCAGGTACCATCAGCGCGTGCTGTACATTGACATCGACATCCACCACGGGGATGGGGTGGAGGAAGCTTTTTACACCACGGACCGCGTCATGACCGTGTCCTTCCACAAATACGGAGAATATTTCCCAGGAACCGGCGACCTGAGGGTGAGAGCTACGAAATTCCCACCAAATTTGGGAGGGTTTTTTTTTGTTTGTTTTCCCAGCTCTCCTGGCTGTCCCTGCTCGGTGTGACACCCGTTTTCTCAGGGCAGGGGTGTGCGTGGGAGGCTCCCTGATGGTTTTATCAACCCCAGATCTTTGCTCTCGGTCTCTCTGGTGGGGCTGTGCTCACTGAAGTGACGTTCTGGTGGCCCTGCTTGGTGACACAAAACCCTTGGGTGAAGGTTTCTGAGGGAGTGGATTTTGGTTGGCATTTCCTGGCAGCGACTCAGTTCTGGGTCGCTCAAAGTGTCACCTTGTGACATTGCCAGAACTTCTGTTTCTCAGGGGTGAAAGGTTCTTTACTTATTTTTATGGGATTTTTACAGGAAGCGTGGGGGGGGTTTTTTTGGATCTAAATCCTCTCATCTTTCACTCGGGATTTGTGTTTTTTCAGCCCTGCCAAGAGCTTGGTGCTGCACCATAAATGAAATAACTGTTTTTAATAAACCACTTGGGTGTGAAAGTGACAAAAGAAATATTAAAATACGTATTATTTTAGAGCAGAATATTTTTATTTTAAAGCAGAATTCAGTGACCGAATAGATTCAATGCCCAGCCCAGACCTCCGCTGTGCATCTCGGCAATAAATCGTTAATATTTAACAATATTAATATCGTTAAACATTTGCTCCGGCTTGGATTACAGCGGAATCCGAGCTTCCTTTCCCGGTTTGGGGCAGGATTTTGGATTTCTGGTGAGCTCTGGGCTCCTTTTTCCCCCCTCAGGACATCGGGGCGGGCAAAGGGAAGTACTACGCCGTCAATTACCCGCTGCGCGACGGCATCGACGACGAGTCCTACGAGGCCATTTTCAAGCCTGTAAGTGAAGCCTCCCGTGCTGAGGGATCCCCCGTGGGTCCCACCTTGTCCTCGAGGCCGTCCTTTGGGGGATCTCATTGAGTTTGTTGTTCTGTACCGACGCTCCCCTCCTCGAGCAATCGGTGCCCGTGCCGGAGCTCCTCGGCGGGAGAGCGCCGGTGTCGGCAGTGGGATTGGGAGCGCCAGGGGTGGCTCCTGGCTGTCACCCTGCTGCGGTGACAGTGGCCTGTGGGCAGCGGGGTGACGTGGCCTTCGTTGTTTAGGTGATCTCCAAAGTGATGGAGACGTTCCAGCCCAGCGCCGTGGTGCTGCAGTGCGGCTCCGATTCCCTGTCCGGGGACAGGCTGGGCTGCTTCAACCTCACCATCAAAGGTAGGGGCTGGGGCGCCGCGGGCGCAGCAGGACGTGGAAAAGTTGGGATTTGTGCCACGAGTGTGACCTTGCTTTGGCACCGCAGGCCATGCCAAGTGCGTGGAGTTTGTGAAGAGCTTTAACCTGCCCATGCTGATGCTGGGAGGAGGGGGGTACACGATCCGCAACGTGGCCCGGTGCTGGACCTACGAGACCGCCGTGGCTTTGGACACGGAGATTCCCAACGGTAACTGCCCCCTGGAGCCCTGAAACGGGAGCTGGGATCAGGGACAGCCCCCTGAGAGCTCAGGGAAATGGTGCTGCTGGGGCTCCCTCTGCACGATCCCCGAGAGCTGGATCGGCTCCTGCTGATCATTTAGTGTTAATTACCATTAATTACCCCCCCAGAACTTCCATACAACGACTACTTTGAGTACTTTGGGCCGGACTTCAAGCTCCACATCAGCCCCTCCAACATGACCAACCAGAACACCAACGAATACCTGGAGAAAATCAAGTGAGTTTTGGGAGAAGGACCCACCCAGGGGGGCTGGTGGCCTCGGGTGGCCCTTGGTGACACAGCGTCCTTCCCTGGCTGGCTCTAGGCAGCGGCTCTTCGAGAACCTGAGGATGCTCCCTCACGCTCCCGGGGTGCAGATGCAGCCGATCCCTGAGGATGCTGTCCAGGAGGACAGCGGGGATGAGGAGGAGGATGATCCTGAAAAGCGCATTTCCGGTAGGTGCTGGGAGTTGGGTAGTGCTGGGAAAAAAAAGCTGAGCACAAGCCCTGAGCTCTTTGTGAGGATGGTTTAGATCCAGTTCTGACTCCAGGATTTAGCCCCACTTTGGTTTGTGGGGACATCTAAAGTCAAACCCTTGGGCTGGAACTTTGTGGAGCCCCCAAACACCCCAGGGAGGAGCTGGAGCTTCACCTCAGGCTCCATCCCAGGGTTTCCACTCCTGTTTTAACCTCTCAGACTTCAGCCCATTCCCTGCTGGGTTTTTATAGGTCAAAGCACTGCAGGATCTCTCCTGCCAGGTGATTTCCATAATGGGAAAAACCCTTTGGTTTTAAAGGGAGAATTCCAGCAGTTGCTGAGTGCTGGGACAGACTTCTTGGCACAATCCTGGGCATGATCCCAGCGGCGGAAAACAGTTTTCTATCCAGCTCGGCCCTTGGGATGTGGCAGACAGATTTGGCAGTGGGAGGCTGGTTCTAAACCTGCTGTCAGGCCTGGACCATCCCCCTGTGCCTAATCCAGATTGTCCGTGTGATCTTGGAGCAGTTGGGAAGGGATGAGTTCAAAGATGCCGCAGTACCACAGAAAGAAAAGGGTTTTTGTCGTGGCCTAATCCTGCTTTACGTGAGCTCCGCTCGGAGAATCAGTGCTGGGAGCCTCCTGGTGTTGAAAATCTGCTCAGCCAGGCTCTGTCCTCTCCCCTGCCAGTCCGAAATTCCAACAAGAGAATATCCTGCGACGAGGAATTCTCCGACTCCGAGGACGAGGGCGAGGGAGGGCGCAAAAACGTCGCCAACTTCAAGAAAGCCAAACGTGTGAAGGCAGAGGAGGAGAAGGAGGAAGAGGAGAAGAAAGGTGAGCAGCAGAGCTGGAATTCTGCCTGGAATTCTCCTTTCCTCCTGCCCTGTGCCTTTCATTTCATTTTATTTTATTTTATTTTCTTGCAGATGAGAAGGAAGAGGAGAAAGTAAAAGAGGAGAAAGCAGCAGCAGCAGCAGCAGCAGCAGCAGCAGAGCAGCCCAAAGGGTGAGCCTGGCTCCTGCCCGTGCCCAGCGGGGTTTGGCAGGGTTCAGGGGCTGAGGTGACAATTTGGGTGCCACTTTTGGGTGGGTTTCTCACTCGTTGGAAGCAGTTTACGGGCGTTGAGGGGGCTGAGCAATCAAAACACTGCTCTTTCCTTCAGCGATACATTCAGTTTTAGCTGAAAACCAACCAGATAAACAACATTTTTAAGCCTTGCTGTTAGATCCAACCCCCAAATCCTCGATTTAAGCCAAATCCTTGCTTTTGTTTTTGCTTCCCCAGGGTGAAGGAAGAGACAAAATCCACCTGAGCAGGCCGCAGCTGCCCGGGCCTTGTCGTAGGTTTAGCTCCTGGGTTGCCTCCTCCCCGCAGGATTTCTATTTTATATATGTTTTCTGTATATATTTCTATATAATTGTACAAATGACTGGAGAACTGTAAATTATTCCTTGCTGCACTCCACTGGGAGCAGGCAGGGGGAGGATTCTGCTGAGCAGCCCAGGTTTGCTGACCCGGGGGAGTTTCACCCTTTTGCCTTCCACTGCCCCTCCTTGGTGTGGCTCTAAAAACACAAAAATCACTTCCTCCCCTCGGCTCTCTCCTCTGAAATTAACCTTGGAAAAGAATAATTTAACTAGAAGTAGTGTCTGCATTTCAGGTTAGGTGGAAAGATGGCCATCGATTCTCGGTTTTCCTCGATTTTATTTTATTTTATTTTTCGGTGTTGTTTTTTTAATGGGAGAATTCCCAAATGAAGCCTGGGAGAGACCTTTGTGGTCTTCAGCTGGATTCCACCATGACAAAAGGAAAACAAAAAACAAAAAACCTGCGAGCTGGTGCCACTTCTCAGGGTCAAAACTGCAGTTCTTGAACAGAGTTGGCTCCCCCCTGCAGCAAACTTGGGGAAAGAGATGAAGCAGCTGAAAAAAAAAAAAAAACCCTGAAAAATCCTTTCTTAAATTTAATTTTTTTTTTTTTTTTTAAAGTGAATCAGCCCCAGAACCCAGCTGTGGAAAACATTAAAATTAAAATCACCCTTTGGGGGTGGCTCAGTTTTCCAGGGAGTGTGGCAGCATTTGATGCCCCTGGAGGGAGGGGTGGGATTGGATTTTTTACCTGGTTTTTTATTTTTATGCCCCTCTCTGGGTTGGCGAGGGAATTCCTCCCCTTTGGCTTCACTTTTCTGCTGAAACCCCAGAAATCCCCTCAAAGCCAGCCCAGAGCTCTGCTGACAGCTTTTCTTGATGTGTGTCCCTAAAAAAAAAAACCAAAAAAACGGATTTTCTCCTTATTTTTAAGCCAAGTTTTCCAACTGGATTTCCCTGCCAAGGCCAGTAAATCCCAACCTTTTTCATCCTGCTGCCTTCCTGAGGGAACAGCAGATGGGGCTCTGAGCTCCTCTCCCTCCTCCCACACATCCTCACCCCCAGATCTCTTTCATGACCTTTATTTTTTTTTGCCTCTCCTTTTGTACAGCTGAGCTTTTTCAGAGGAAAAAAAAAAAAAAAAATTAAAATAAACTTTTGGAGGGGAAAAAAAAAAAAATCGGATTTTTTTTTAATTTTTTTTTTTAATTTCCCCGCTCGCTGCTCTCCTTTCTCAGGGGGATCCCTTTGGAATTCCAGAGGCTCTGCGCTCTGCTGAGGGTTTCAACTCCAATAATGCTGCTAAAACTTCACACAGGTTCTTTTTCAAAGGGTTTATTTTTTTAACTCCTCCTTTTTTCCCCCCCCACCACCCCATTTTTCCTCTTTTTTCCTCTTTTTTTCCCCTCTCCTCACCGTGGAGTTTTTTTAAGTCTCTTTTTTGGGGGTCCGAGTGAGGTTTTCACTCCGATTTTCAGTGTTTTTATGTGAAGCAAGAGATCAGTGTAACTTTGTGTCTCTGGGGAAGGGTGGGAGGGAGGGGGGAAAAGAAAAAAATCTATTGTGGTTTTTTAAAGATGCATTTATTTTGAATTTTCAGAACCTTTGTAATAAAACTGCTCCATTTCTACGGTTGGCGTGAGCCTGGCCTGCTTTTTCTGCTCAATTAATGCTCTTGGATCTGATGGAGATCCCAACCAAAGAAAATAAAAGGTGAAATTAGGATTTGGGAAGGAAAATAAGGCATTAATTCCCTTTTTCTTGCAGGAATGTTGATTTAATTGCATCCGCCAGAACGTTTCATTTATTTGTTTATCCCACACCTGAAAAACTGCTTGAATCTCTTTTGTAAATTGTTATTTCCTTTGTAATTTGGGTTTTGTTTATTTTTTCCCCGAGTGTTTTTACACTTGAGATTCTCCCTCTGTCTAGAAAAAAGAACTCAAAACGTGATGGGGTTTTGGGGGATTTTGGGTTTTTTTTTTTTTTGCTCACAGCTTCACCTGAGGCGGTTTTATTCCCAAATTCTGAGTTCTCATCCCTGCTCCTGGCTGCTTTTGTTGGAGCAGAGCAGCTTGGGAATAATAAACTGAAGGGAAGGGATGGACTGAATGGAAGTGGTTTGATCCAGAAATCCAAGAGGATGAAAATCCCTGAATTTAACTGGGAGCAGCTCCGTTGTGGAGCTGAGCTCCGCTTGCACCTGAAATGGCCACAAAACCCCAAATCTGCTCATTTTGGAGTCCAAAAATACCCCAGCTCCGTGTGGGCTCAGCCCCAGGACGCTCCATCCTCCCTCCCACCATGAAATCCTCCCCTTTTGGAACAAAAACCCCCGGAATTTCGATGGAATCACCATTGAATTCCCCCTTCCCCAGCATTCCTAAAATGGCTGCCAGGCTGCGGCTCTGCCGGGTGCTCCCAAATCCCACTTTTCCTTCCAAACCGGGGGGGAAAAAATAGAGAATTCCCATTTATTCCACCCCTCTCTGCTCAAAGAAATGAACCCCTTCGGGAAGCCGATCCCCGATTTTGGCTTCCTCGCAGAAAATGTGGAATTTTCGGGATATTCCCACACCTACCTCAAGGATGCTCCTCGCCAGGGTGGCGCCTGTTGGGGCAAACAATGGTTTGGGAGTTTTGGGGTTTATTTTGATTTTTAATTTTTAATTTTGCTCTTCTCCAGCCAAAACAGGAGCAGGTGCTTGTGGTGGGGGGGGGAAAAAAAAAATAATAATTGGGAATAAGGCCACGAAATGGAGGAGCTGCAAAGAGCAGCTTCCAAGGATTTCCTCTGGAAAAGCGATCCCGGGGACAGGAGCAGCTTCCAGGGCTCTGCTTCTTGCTCCTGCCTCGGGAAAAACCCATCCCGGCTCCCGGAGCAGGTGACAGCAGCAGGGAGAGGGGCTCCTTTGTTCGGGAAATCCTCGCTGCCAGCCCTCGCCTTTTGTGCTCCATCCAACCCGGGGCAGCAAATCCCGCTCTGGGAAACAAAACCCACCCAGCTCTAATCGGAGCCCAGCTTCCAGCCGGGAATTTCGCCTCATCCCGAGGGGGTTTTTCAAGGAAAAAAAAAAAAGCGGGATGGGGAGGAAAACAGGTCCGAGGTGGGGATGGGCTGGGCCTTTGTGGCCGGGGCTCTGCATCTGCTGCGAGTCAATTAACGGCGAGCGCTGATTAACCGCAGCAGCTGTCGCGATAAAGGAGCAACTGCCGCCTCCCTCCGCTGCCACTCGGGACAAGAAGGACTCGAGCTCTCCCATCAAGGGGTCACCATTTATTCCTTTCCAACGTTACAGCTTTTTTTTTTGTGATTTTTTTTTTTTTTTTTACAAGTTAGAAATCGCAGCTCGAGTGTGGTGGTTGTATTTTTTTTTTTTTTTTTTGGCCGTTAAAAAAATTATTTACAGAGGAAAAAAAAAAAAAGAAAGAAAGAAATGACGTTGGCTTCACATTATACAGCTGGCAGGGTCCCCTTGTCTCCACCCCACACCCCAAAAGTTATCCCTTAAAGCAGAATTAAACACAGCGGACTTACAAGCTTTATGGTTTTAAGCCAATAGAAGACATTATTAAAAAAAACCAAAACAAAACCTAACCAGATTAGCTTTTTAAACCGTTGATTTCTATAAATAAAAAAAAAAAGCACAAAAAAAAAAAAAAACCAACAAAAAACAAAACACCCCACTTGAAATGAAAAGTCAGAACCAGGATTGTAAACTGAGAAATAAAGAAAAAAAAAAAAAAAAAAAGGAAAAAAAGAAAATCAAAAATTCCGTTGAACAGTCAGTGTGACCGAGAGGAGAGGGGACAGTCTGGAGGCTGGAGAGATCCAGAGCAGGATTTGGGGATCCGGGTTCTTACAAACTGTAAACTCCAGAGGCATCCGGGACAAATCTTCCTCCCCAGTCCGTTAGGGTTTTTTTTTGTTGTTGTCGCTGTTATTTTTTCCCCAAAGAATTCAGCTCAAACTACTCCAAAGTGGCGGCGGCGATGGGAATCCAAACCAGCTTTTGTTGTTGTTTTTTTTTCTTTTTCTACCAGGAACGGGGCGGGGAAGGGACAGAGAGAGAAAAATACCTGCGCGGGGAGGAGGGGGTGCGCGGTGCGTGTCAGTCCTCGGGCGGTGCGGGCGAGTCCGTGGCCGGGCGGGGAGGGGCCGGGGGCGGTGTGCGAGTCCCCGCGGAGCAGAGGACCGCGCCCGAGCGCTCTCTACTCTTCCTTCTGCTCCCTCGTGGGCTCCGAGCCCGCGCCTTTCGAGGGCTCCTCGGGTTTGGCTGTGTCTCCGTGGCTCTCCCCTCCCTGCTGCTGCTTCTCCTCCTCCTCCTCCTCGGCTTCTCCTCCATCCTTGGGCTCGGTGCCCTCGCCGCCCTCCCCGGGGCCGCCCTGCTGCTGCTCCTCCTCCTCCTCGGGGGGAGCCGAAGGCTGCAGCCCCCCCGGCGGGGTCTCGTCGCTCTTTCCTTGCTCCTCGGTGGGCGAGGAGCCCGAGGAGTCCCCGGCTTCCTTTTTGTTCTTGCGGAAGGAGATGCCGCTCAGCTTGAAGGGTTTCTTGAACGAGAACTTCTTCTTCTTCTTGGGGGCGTCCTTAGGGGCCGCGGCTCCTTCGGCTTTGGGGTCGCCGCCGTCCGAGGCGGCCGGGGCGGGCTCGATGGTGTCCGCTCCGCCCTGGCTCTCCTCCTTGGGGGGTTCCGCCGAGCCGTTCCCGTTCTGGGGGGACACCTCGACCCCCGCCTTGGGCGTCATGTCCCCGTTGTAGATGACATGGCCGTTCTCCTGCGGGGGGGAGCGCGTTAGGCACGGCCGGGACCCCGCGCCCCCTCCCCGAAACCATCCCCACAAAGAGCTGCCGGAGCGAAAACGGGGGGCACCGAGCTGCTGGAGAGATGGGGGGGTCCAGCCGGGAAAAGAGAGCGGAGGGAGGGGGCAGCACGGCGGGGAGAAGCGGGGCTGGGAGCCGCTGGGAACGGGGGACACCGGGCACAGAGCGGGGCTCCCCCCGAGGGACGGGAGCGCACCGGGGGGCTCCGAGCCGCAAGAAGGGGGAGCAGCGGCCCGGGGTGAGGGTCTCACGGGGGGATACGCTCGGTGTGGGGGGGGGAGGCAGCGCGCTACCACCGGGAGGCGCCCGAGCTCCACCGCCGGTACCGGGGCGCGGCGGCGGACGGGACCCGCCCGGTACCGGGGGAAGCCCGAGGCGCGGCGCGGGCGGTGCCGCATCCCCGGGGCAGGAGAATCCCCCCGGGAGCACGAAGATTCCCCTCGGCGCCATCACCGCGCCTTCCCCTCCGCGCCTTTGTCCGCGCTGCCGCCCGCCCCGGCGGGGAGCACGGTGCCCCCCGGTACCGCCGGTGCCCCCGGTACTCACCTGCCCGTTGGCCTTGGCGGTGTCGGGCTCTCCGCCCGCCGCTTTGGAGCCCTGGCTGCCCATGGTGCGGCACTTGGGGAGGTGCCGGCCCCGCCGCGGCGGCTGCGCTGGGCGGGAGTGGGGCGAGCCCCCCGCCGGCCGCTGATAAAGCGAGGGGAGGGGGCGGGACGGGACCGAGCCCGCCCCGGGGGCGGGGGGAGCGCGGGGGAGGCACCGCCCCGCCGGTACCGGGGGGTTCTGGCCGCCGCCGAGCCCCTCCCCGCCTGTGCGCTGCCGGAGGTCAGGGCAGCTGAGGTGGGGGGTGGTGGGGACACCCCCTTCCCCGGGTGGGATCACCTCCTTCCCCGGGTGGGATCGCCCCCTTCCCCGGGTGGGATCACCTCCTTCCCCGGGTGGGATCGCCCCCTTCCCCGAGTGGGATCGCCCCCTTCCCCGGGTGGGATCGCCCCCTTCCCCGGGTGAGGTCTCACCGCAGCTCCATCACCACCGAGTGCTGCTCCGACGCCTTTGGGGTGTCTCTGCCTCCAGCCCCGTCACCCCGGGGTGCTGCTCATCCGTTCCTCAACACCTTGGGGTGCTGCTCCCCCCAACGCCAGAGCCCCCTGGGTGCCTGCGCCCCCATCACCAGCACCCCTGCAGTGCCTGTGTCACCCCTGGGAGGGGCTCATGGGGCCTCTGTCCTGTCACCCCACGGTGCTGTCACCCCACGGTGCTGTCACCCCTCAGTCCTGCTCACTCCAGGGTGTCTTGTCCTGGGGTTTTGCTCATTCCAGGGTCCTGCTTATCCCAGCCCCATCATCCCTGGGGTGTCCTGCCGTGGGGACAGGACAGACCCTGCCGTGGGGACAGGACAGACCCTGCCGTGGGGACAGCTCCTGCAGTGGGGACAGACCGTGCCCCACGTGTCCCACCCCGGCTCCCCGCCCCGCTGAGCACCCTGGCACACGCTCAGGGAGGTTTTCCCCTTCTGGCTGTTCCTCCTCTCTGATTTCCCAGAAGAGGAGAGCTGAGGAGAAAAGGAAAACGGCACCGAGCTGACGGATGGCCGGTGCCAGCGAGGGCCCTGCAGCGCCCAGACACTGCCGCCTTTCACCGGGGGCTCCCCAAATCCACACCCTTCCCGTGCCCGCCCACGCCACCGACACTCCTGGAGGACGATTCCCAAGCGCCACATCCCGAGTTTTTCCGGGCACCCGGCTGCTCCGGAGCCGCCGCGGGTGGCGGGACCCCAGCACGAGCTGTGCACGGAGCCCAGCAACACCCAAGGCCGGGCTCCGAGGGGAAAACAATGTCCCGCTGTGTGTGCCGCACCAACAAGGTCATGTTTTGTCTCCATCCTCCCTCTCCCTCCCCCCTGGCACATCAGCTCTCCCCAGTCAGAGCGAAATCGCTGTTAATTAAAACAGGCGGCATCTTCCTTATTGACTTTTGGGTGCTGGTTGATAAAAAGCCCTTGGACGGCTGCCGGCTTGGCCGTGAGGGCCGGAGTGTCCCGGGCAGCCACGGGAGCTGGGCAGGGTGTTCCCTGCTGGAAAACAGCGCTTCCAGGGAGGCTGTTGGCTCTGGGAAGGACGAGAGTCCCGCAGGGTGTGGGATTATGGACGCGCGGTGTTCGTGCCCAATCCCAGCTCCGGGCTGGTGTTCCCAGCTGGGGAGGAAATCCACGGCTGGGAGCCCTTCCTGGTGTGCCAGGAGCTGTTCAGCCTTGGGAAATATCCGCAGCAAATCCACACTTCTCACCTTCTGGGAGGGATTTCCAGCCTTTCTGCTGGAGGTCATTTCATCCTGGCTCTTCTCTTCAGGAATGCAAGCACGCCTTGTGCTGCGGTGAAATCCCATTCCATCCTATCCCATCCCCACCCCATTCCCCATTCCCATTCCCATCCCATCCCATCCCATCCCATCCCATCCCATTCCATCCCATCCCATCCCCACCCCACTTCCCATCCCCATTCCCATTCCCCATTCCGCATTCCCATCCCCATTCCCATTCCCATCCCCATTCCCATTCCCATCCCCATTCCCATCCCCATTCCCATCCCCATTCCCATTCCCATTCCCATTCCCATTCCCATCCCCATTCCCATCCCCATTCCCATTCCCATCCCCATTCCCATCCCCACTCCCCATTCCCATCCCCATTCCCATTCCCATCCCCATTCCCATCCCCATTCCCATCCCCATTTCCCATTCCCATCCCCATTTCCCATCCCCATTCCCATTCCCATCCCATTCCCATTCCCATCCCGCCCTGGCTCTTGTGTTGGTGACACCAACCCGTCCCCTGCAGACCGGGCACTTGTGGGAAGGAGTTTCCTTGCATTTCAGGGGATTTATGGGGCTGGGATCAGCAGCCACCATGGGTGCTTCAATCCTTTTCCACATTTTTCCAGAGGGGATGAAGGATTCCCCTCTGCCGCTCTCCGCGAGCACCAGGACACGGATGTGACGGAGCAAACCGGGCAGGACAAGGAGCAGAGCCAGGGGTGACAACGAGAGCCCCCCACCACGCCAGGCCCTCCCCGCTGGAGTTTCTCCAGCAGCCAGTTTTCCCAGTTTTTCCCAGGAGTTTTCCATCTCCTGGAGGAATCCCCGTCTGTCCCGATCCCGGCTTTTCCTGCGCACCCTCTCCTGCAGCGCTGCTGTGGTTATAAATAACCGCGTTCCCCACGGATCCCCGAGTGTTCCAGGGCACGTGTCCGTCCTTCCTCCCCTGCTCCTTCCCTGCTCCATCCCAGCACGGATCCGCTGCCTCTGGAGCGGCCCCCGAGCCCCGTGGGGTCACCGTGGCTGTCTCCAGGCGCATCCACAGCCGGTTTTTCCCAGCTTTTCCTCCTCCGTGTGCGGCTGTGGTGACACCGGGGGTGAAGGACAGAGAGAACCTGGGAACTGCTGAATTCCAGCACCACCCAAACACCTTCCCAACCCTCCCTGTGGTGGATCCCATCCCATCCCATCCCATCCCATCCCATCCCATCCCATCCCATCCCATCCCATCCCATCCCATCCCATCCCATCCCATCCCATCCCAGTCCCTCCTCCATCCCGGGCAGGGCACCGGAGCGGCGCAGGGAATGCTCCGGCTCCAGCAGGAGCTTTGGGAAGGGCAGGAATTCGCAGGATCCCCGCAGACGGACAGATTACGTGTCTGTCTGCTCCTCCAGCAGATGGACAGGCAGACAAATCTCTGCCGCTCCTGCCCGCCAGATCCTCGCCGAGGTTGTTTTCCGCTTCCCAGACCTACTTAAAGCGCGGCTGATTATTAATTTATTGGGTGTTAAGCGCCGGGAGGCTGCAGGGCAGAGCAGGGAGCTCAGCCCCGGGTGGGCGAGGGGCAGGAGGATCCCACCCCACCCAATTCTCCTGCCCTGCGCTCCCCCAGCCCCTTAACCAGGAATTAAGGTAATTATTTATTCATCAGCAGCTCCGTGATTTTATCCTGAGTTAAAAGCGCCCAGACCGCCAGGGCCGGTGATAAAAACAGAAGGGTTTCCACGTTGATTTATAAATAAGGAGGGAATTAATTAATTAGGCCTCTGCGGGGAGAGAATTCCAGCAGGGAGAGTGCGGGGTTGGGCTGGATGGGCAGCGAAGGTTTCTGCCACCAGGGCGGTGACGGGGACAGCCCAGGGCAGCTTTAGGGTCTGGGGGCTGCTTTAGGGTCTGGGGGCTGCTTTAGGGTCTGGGGGCTGCAGCTGCCCAGGACACCGACACTGGATGCACATCCCGTGGGAATTCGGGGCGAAGGGACCGAGCTGCTCCGTCTGCAGCAGGAGAATCCTCCACGGAGGAGATTCCCGATGGGAACAAGGCCCAGCAGGAGGAGCGGGGAATCTCTCGGCTCGACCAAGCAGAAATTGGGCACAGCTCGTGGTCAGTCCCGGGTGACCTTTGACCCGCACCTGGGAAAAGCCTCCAGGACAGAGCCAGGCTCTCCCGGGAATGTCGCAGGCCCCAGCAGCAGTGTCCCCAAATCCTTCCTGCCCTGGGCAAGGCTCCAGCCCGGGAGGCTGCGGCCAGGAGCTGACTTCCCCTAGAAACACATGAAAGGGCCCCTTCTTGTATTTGCCAGAGCCCCGTCAATTTTGGTTGTGAGGATCCCATGGCAACCGGCGCCTCCTGCAACTGCACTTGCTATTTCTGGGCTCGCTTTTCCCCCTCCTGTGGGATCATCCCGTGGGATCGGCCCCAGCCCCGAGCCTTTCCCAGCCCGTGCTGGGGTGCTGAGAGTCACGGAGCAGGAGGGAGAGCGGGATCTCCTCTGGAGCTCATCTTGGAGCCCACCTCAGGCTCGGCGGTTGGGAGATCTGCACACAAATACCGAACCAGACCCGAACCCGTCTGTGCAGCCCCAGGGTGACGCTGGGGACGGCGGTGGACACGGTCCCGGGGAGGTTTTGGTGGTTTTGGAGGGGTCAGCGCTCCCATATCGCCTTTCCCAACCTTGTGGATCCCTCCTGGTGGAACAGGAACCCCCAGAACGCCCCGGCCCGGGCATCCCACTCATCCCACTCACTCATCCCGCTCATCCCACGTTCCTTATCTCCCGTATCCCGGCCTCAGGCTGATAAAGGGCTGCCTGACCCTGAGCTGCGCTGGGAGAGCAGCGCGGCTGCCAGGGGCTGCCTGCAGAAATCCGGGAATGCGGCGTCCAGCCGGGACGGGAGGGGCCACCCCTGACCCGGGCAGGGTCCCCCAGCCCCAGGGACAGCTTCCAGAGCATCCTTCCTGGCCCAGAGGGAAGTTTATAACGCAAACAAAAGCCAGGCTCGGTCCAAGCGGAGCTTTTCCCGTGCCGTTTCCTGGCTCCCGCACGCCGCGGCCGGGGCAGGAGGGGCGGGTGTGATTTGCGATCCCAAAATCCCACCCGACCCTCCCCGCTGGCAGCGGGGAACAATTCCCGTCGCTCCAGGCCTTTCTCCAAACCCCTGCAGCTCCTGGAAGGGGCTCTGGGCCCTTCCCCTGCCCAGCTGAGCCCCCCCCGGCTCTCCCAGCCCTTTGCGGCATCTCCGCGGCTTCCTCTGGACGCGATCCCGCATCCTCCTGCCCTCCCAGCCTCACCTGAGCGGGGCACGCACGGACAGACCCCCGGGCGGCGGGACAAACCTCCCACCGCCCCCCGGAGCTCCGTGACCCACCCCCCCGGGACGCGGGGCAGGGGAGCGGGGCCGGGGCGCTGCGGGGCCGCGGCGCCTCCCCCGGGAGCAGCGGGATGTGAGGGCCCCTTTCTCCCCGCAAGTCAATGTGGCTTTTTGTTGCTCTGCCGGGGCTGATACCGCCGAGCGGGGACGGACAATACGCGCCATTGTTCCCTTTCAGCAACATCTGACGGGCCCGGGCGCTGAGAAGAGGCCAGTGTGTGCCCGGGCTGCGGGGGGAAGGGACGGGCACGGACGGACAGACGGCAGGGGAGGCGCAGGGACACCCGAACCCAGCCCGGGTGCGGGGATTGGGAGGATACCGAGAGCCCGGGAGGTTGTGAAATCGCCTCGGTTTGCGTTGGAAGAGAGCTGAGAGGGAGTTTAGGTGACCGGGGTGTCGTTCGTGGTACCCGAAAGAGCGTGGGAAATCATCCCCGAGAGCCACGGGCTTCCCGCCCCGCTTCTCCTGATGGAATATTAATTATGAAAACCTCATTAGGAACCAGCGAGTGTCGACGCCACCAACGTTCCCGTCGCTGCTCGCTGTCCCCCAGGTCCTTGCTGCTCTCCTGGGGCAGCTGGGGGGACCTGAACCCCCGGGGAATCCAGGGAAAATCCTCTCCCCGAAAGCCCGGAGCGCGGGGTGGGGCAGGGGCTCATTCCCAGCCCGGGAGCAGGGGAATCCCGGCGGTGCCAGGGCTGCTCTGCAACTTTCCACCAGAAATCCCCTCCTTCCCTTTCTCCCGGGCTGTCCCTGGCCGGGATTGCTTCACCGCCGGCGGCAGAATTCCCCCCTCGGCCTCCGAGCAGAGCCCAAAGCGTCCCCGGGGCGGCGGCTGCCGGGGCACGGAGACCTCGGGGGTGGCTCCGGGGGGGCCTCGCCGTGCCCCGAGCCGGGGCTGAGGTTTTTGGGGAGCCCTTCGCCCTCCCAGAGGCTCCAGCCGCGCCCGATGAGCTCCCGATCCCCTCGGGGGCCGGCGGGACGCGCTGGGAGGGGGCACGGAGGGGGTTTGGTCCCTCGGATGAGCGCGGGGGGGTCCCGATGGAAGGGGCTGGGCAGCCCCCCAGCCCCACCCCCGGGAGGGGTCTCCGGCCGGTTTTGGGGTCCGGGGGCGGCGGCGTGGCCGCG
>JAKJHU010002152.1:0-47868 GCA_022316685.1 Progne subis subis | reverse complement strand
ATCCATCCAAGGTCAAGCAACCCCAGGTGTGACCAGTGAGGATCACGAGGCACCAGGTCCCCTGGGGGTCATTTTTAGGGAGTTACTAGTTACCTCTGCCTACCCGTGCAGGGAACCGGCAGGGGCATCCCAAGTGTCCCTTCAGGAACCACAGCCAAAGCATCTCGTAGGAGTCGGGGAGCAGGTGGACAACTGGGGCACGGAGCCTCGCTCCGAAAGAACTCCGAGGGAAAAGCCATTGCACCGAGGAGTGGCGCTGGAGCCCATGGGACAGGGTCTGGTGTGGCTTCTCTCTCTCTCGGAGCCCCAGCTCCATTTTTGCTCTGGCTAGCTCGAGAGACAAACCACAGTTGGGAGGATTTTTCCTCAGGGCCCCAAAACCCAGGAGTGGCCGGGAACCTTTCCCTTAGCAGAGAGAGCAAATCCCCATCGATGGCAAAGGAAGGTCTGCACTTGATCCAAGGGGGAAACCAGGGCTTTATTCAGTCTTTCTTCTGTGGTCCTGCCCTAGCCTGGATCAGGAGCCCCTTCCCACTCCCGGAGCCAAGAGAGTTTTCCCATGTGTTGCTCTGGCTTATATCCAGGGAAGGGGCTGAAGGTGGGGACAAGCCACTACCCAATCAGGGATAAGGTGCGAGTGTTACCCTGGTTTTTCTGAGTTTTTTAAAGCCTTTTGAATTTTCATAAAATGGAGTCAGACCTTTTAGCTACTGCACAATATTAGGAGCAGTTTCTACCTTTTTCTCACAGATGTAACATAAACAAATCCTTTGTTTTTCATTCTCTGTCCTTTGTTTGCATATTTCTAACCTGAAAACAATTGTAACTGACAGCTGGTCTGGCCACTGAGGCTGAGGGGTGGAAAACCCCAGAAGCCAATCTTCAGCCAGACTCACAAATGTATAAAAAGTAAGAAATAAACAAGGAGGCTCTCTCTCCGCCCTGACTCAGCTTGAGCTGGTTCGGAGAAGTCTCTGTCCTGCGAAAATCTCTCATCTCATGTGATTGCTTTGCGTGTCACGATCACAAGTGGTGACCCCTGCGTGTGGAAGAACCAGTCTGGTGAGGTTTTCCTTCCCCTTCCCTGTTTTGTGCTTGCCATGCAGGACGCGTTGGTATTGGAGCTTTGGGAAGACCTCTTGAAGCGGAAACACGCTGAGGTCTCTCAGGAGGGGCTCCGGCGTCTGCTCTCATGGGGCAGATACCGTGGGCTCTTTCACACACCAAATGCTGTGCTCAGTTGGCAGGTATGTTCCCTCCTGGGGCAACGTCTAATGGGCGCCTTTGAAATAGATTATGATGAGGAGATTGCAGACTTGTTGCTGCAGTGGAAGTTAGTTCAGTGGGCTGTGTTTAGGTCGACCCCCCCCAGCTCGCAGGCTGCCAGCCCCGTTTCGAAGCAGGACGGGGAGTTGGAGGGGGGCGGGGTCATTATATCAGACCCAGAGGTATTGTCTGAGTCCGAGCTTCAGCTCCTTTGTGAGACGGATTCTCCCCCTCCCTCCCTGGTTCCTGGGCTGAGTGGTTCTTCCCCCTCGGGCTCCGGCGATGATCTCGGGCAGCGGGGGGGCAGGACCCTGCCGAGCCCGGGGCCAGTCCTGCCTGTCCCCACACCGCGGAGCCGCCGGAGCGGGGCGGGGCTGCCTCCTCTCCATGCCTTTCCAGCGTTGGTGGGGGGAGGGGGCGGCCCGGGGGTGTGGTCCCCACTGTCGTTTGATCGAGATTCAGTCACTGTGCACTGTCCGTTCTGCCGCACGACCATCACGTATCCGATGGAACTGGGTGAAGTGGCGCTTCCCGCCCTGCCACCCGAGCCGGGGCCGGAGGGGGGTGCAGGGCGGGGACGCTGCCGGAGGCAAGGTCCCGGTCAGTCCTTCGATGGACGCCACCCCCATGGGCGGGCTGACAGCTCCGCCCCGCTCGGGGGTAGCGGTGCCTGCAGGCTTCCGCCCCCCCCACAGGAGCCCTTCTCGGGGGAGTTCCGGACACTCCGCCTCCCGTGCCAGCCCCATGGGCTACGGCGGGGGGGCGGTGCTCGCGGGGCGGGGAGAGACTCTGGTACGGCCAGTTCTAATGGGCTGCCAGCGGGGGACGGTGCGACCCCGGCAGTGGCGAAGGCGTGGTCGCCGTCTCTGCCTGAACGCATCCCAAGCTCCCCAGCTGCGCCGGGATGTGTGCCCACCACGGAGCCATCTGACCGGTCTCTGGCGGCCGGTGTGGGCTCCAGCCCCGCTGAGGATGCAGCGGGCCCGGCACCAGTGGCTGATCCGGCCCTGCCCCCGCCTCCCGCTGCAAGTGTTATGGCAGCTGCGGGCGCCAAGGTGTTTAAGTTCAGCGCGAGCGGGGACAAGGCCGGAATGCGGCCGGTCTTTGACAAGATCAAAGGATCCCGCGCTGTTGGCTCTTCGTCCACAGCCTGCTGGATGCTTCCCCCCTGTCAGGTGACCGTACGCCCGAGAGACCGCGGGCAGTTCTGGGGGGAAGTGAAAGCTAAGGTTGAAGGACTGAGTGATGGTGCTGATGCTGGTGCTGGACCTGCGGTGTCTGGTGTTCAGCCAGTCCCCAGTCGAGTGCCTGCCTCTGACCCTATGGGCCCACAGGGCAGGATAAGGCAAGTGCTGCTGTGTCATCTGAGGGTCTTCAGGCCTTCCCTGTCCTTCAGGGTGCTACTCATAACACCTATCAACCCTTGGCTTGGCAGGCCTTGACAGAACTGCATGATGCAGTCGAGAAGTATGGTCTGGGCTCAGCCGAGGTGATGCAGGTTCTCCGTTATTTTAATGTCAGTCTTTTGATGCCCTTTGACATTCAGACCTTGGCTCAGGCCCTTTTCCCACCGGTTGAATATGATTTCTTTGAGCATAAATGGATTCAGTTGGCAGTCAGAGCAGTGGAACGGAATAGGACACTGGGTCCGGGTGATCCTAGACGTACAGTTAATACCGATATGCTAATGGGAACAGGCAATTATACCAGGGCCGATGGGCAGGCTGGTTATGAGCCCTTGGTCCAGGAGCAGTGCCAGCAAACAGGCATGGCAGCCCTGGTTCAGACCTTACAGCTGGCTACTCCACAGCAGTCCTTTGCAACTATTGTCCAGGGAGTTGATGAGTCCTTCCTGTGCTTTGCAGGACGGCTGACTGCTGCGGTTGAGAAGCACGTGAGTGATCCTGCGGCAAGGAAGCTCATGCTTCAGTCCCTTGCTCGAAGCAACTGCAATGCTGTTTGCAAGAGGATAATTGAGGTGCTTCCTTGGGAACCACCCATGTTGGAGATGGTTGGGGCCTGTGCAAGGGTAACCCCTTCCAGCCAACAGATGGTTGCTGTGCCTACAGCTGTGCAGCCAGCTGTGGCTACGGTTGTCCAACCGATGCTGACTATGGCGGTCCAGCTGGCCGTGCCTGTGGCCGTGCAACCAGCTGTGGCTGCTGCTGTGCAGCCTGCTTGGGTCGTTCCCCAGGGGGTGCAACAGCAGCAGTGGGGTGCTCGGGCCAGGAAGAAACAGGGCGGAAAGGCACAGAAGCCTACGACTGTCTTGTTTTATTGTGCATGATGTGGAAGGCCGAATCACGCTGCAAATGCGTGTAAGGCAACGGTGCATGTGAATGGTTATTCGTTGGGCAGTTTGGGAAACGCAACGCGGAGTGTGAAGGCGAGATGCGTGCCGACACAAATGTCTCTCCCTCAGCCCCAACCAATGGAGATCTGCTCAGCAGGCTTGCAGCCAGCACCCGTGGTTCAGCAGGTGTTGATGTCTGCACAGCCGAGTCTGTCGTGATTGATTTGGACAAAATACACAAGGTTCCCCTGGATGACTTTGGTCCCTTGGGTGATGGCATGAGTGGCTTCCTGATGGAGAGGTCCAGTGCCACCATTCAGGGTATCATGGTGCACCTGGGACTGATTGATGCGGATTTTTCGGGACAGATTCATGCAATGGTCTCCACACCCACCCCCTCTCTGACTATCCCAAAAGGCACATGAATTGCTCAACTTGTTCCTTTTAAGTCTTCTGTTTCCAGAACCGAGGACCGGTCGCGAGGTGACGGCGGCTTCGGCTCTACTGGGCCACCTCAGGTGCGCTGGACTGCTGTCCTGACCAAAGACCGTCCTGAGACGCTGTGTACCGTGTCCATGGCTGGTGCCACGCCCTTGGAGATTCACCTTCGGGGCCGCCTAGATACCGGGGCTGACATGAGCATTCTCTCCCTGGCTGCTTGGCCCCCGCAGTGGCCTTTGAGCCTGGCAAAGACGTTTATCGCGGGCTTAGGAGGAACGAAGCAATGCTACGTGAGCCAGAATCCCGTGGCCATCATGAACCCGGAGGGACAGACGGCCTTAATTTGGCCTCATGTTACTGAGATTGCTCAGAACCTCTGGGGGAGGGATGTTTTGGCCGCGTGGGGGGTGCGATTGGGAACGGATTTTTGATTGGGGCCACTGTGATGAAGGGCACAGAATGTCCCACGCCTCCTTTATGGTGGCTGGTGGACAGACCCATCTGGGAGAACCAGTGGCCCTTCCCTCATGACAAGCTGGTTGCCCTTCATGAACTCATACAGGAGCTGTTGGACCAGGGGCATTTAGAACCATCTACCAGTCCCTGGAACACTCCTGTCTTTTGTATCAAAAAGAAGTCTGGGAAATGGAGGTTGCTACAAGACCTCCAAAAGGTCAATGCTGTGATGGAAGGCATGGGGACATTGCAGGCGGGCATGCCATCGCCTACCATGCTTCCCATGGACTGGCCGGTCCTCATTGTGGATCTGAAGGATTGTTTTTTTATGATCCCTCTGCATCCTGATGACAGACCAAAATTTGCCTTCACGGTACCAACAATAAATAATGCCGAGCCCGCACAGAGGTATCAATGGAAAGTTTTGCCTCAGGGCATGCGAAATTCCCGTGTTATGCCAATGGTATGTAGCCCGTGCCTTGTCTGGAGTTCGCAAGCAGTTTCCTGATGCTCACATCTGTCATTATATGGATGACATTTTGCTGGCTACGCCCACCCAGGATGAGCCGCTGAGGATACAGCCTCAGTTGTTGAATGCTCTGCATTCACATGGACTGCAGGTAGCTCCAGAAAAGGTACAACAACAACCTCCCTGGAAGTATTTGGGGGTCAAAATTCTGGAACAGACAATCCGTCACCAGGAGGTGCAATTTGTGCAATCGGTGAAGGCACTGAATGATGCTCAGAAGCTGGTAGGTGTTATCACTTGGTTACATCCTTACTTGGGACTGACCACAGCACAACTGTCTCCCTTGTTTGAATTGTTGAAAGGGGACACTGATTTAAAGTCACCTCGTGAATTAACCCCTGAGGCACGAAAAGTGCTGGAGGAGGTTCAGCAAGCTCTTTCGGCTTGCCAGGTGTACCTCATTGAACCTTCCATTGATGTCACTGTGTTCATTACCACTCCTGATTTACATCCTACAGGTATCATCGGCCAATGGAATGATGATTGGACTGATCCTCTGCACATCTTGGAATGGGTCTTCCTGCCTCATCAGCCGCATAAGACGGTGACGGCGCTGTTTGAATTGATTGCGCGCTTGATAATCAAGTGCCGGCAACACTGTTTGCAATTGATGGGTGCAGATCCCCCAGAGATCATACTCCCGGTTCAGAGGGAGGAATTTGATTGGAGCTATGCGAACAATGTTTCGCTGCAAAGTGCTCTCGAGGGTTTTTCAGGGCAGATCACTTACCATCTGCCTAGCCACAAGCTATTGCAAGTGGCGAAAAATACTCAATTTTCTCTACGACCCAAAAATAGCCAAGAGCCAGTGCAAGGTCCCACTGTCTTCACTGACGGTTCGGGCAAAACAGGAAAAGCCATTGTTACCTGGCAGGATGGATCTGAGTGGCAGGTTTTGGAAGGCCATGAGGATGGGTCAGCCCAACTGGTTGAACTAACGGCTGCTGTCATGGCATTTGAGAAATTTTCCCAGGAACCTTTCAATTTGATCACGGATTCTGCCTATGTTGCCGACATGGCACAGCAATTGGGTTGTTCGGTTTTGAAGGAGGTCAGTAACCCTGCCTTGTTTAATTTACTGAAGGCCCTGTGGTGTGCAATTCAGGCCAGAGTTCATCCATATTATGTTCTGCATGTAGGGAGTCACACTAATTTGCCAGGATTTGTAGCAGAAGGTAACGCAAGGGCTGACAAGTTGGCTAACCCAGCGTGGGTAGCCCCTCAGCCTGACGTGCTCGCACAGGCCAAGGCATCGCATGGGTTTTTCCACCAAAATGCGCATACGCTGCAGAAGCAGTTCCAACTGACGGCCACTGAGGCTCGTGAAATTGTCGAGTCGTGCGACGACTGTCACTCCCTTGGTGTGCCATTGCTGGCAGGGTTAACCCCAGAGGCCTTAAAGCCTAGGAGCTTTGGCAGACCGATGTCACCCAGGTCGCCGAGTTTGGCCGGCTCAAGTATGTGCATGTCACGGTGGACACGTTCTCCTCTGCGATGTGGGCTTCTGCTCACACAGGAGAGAAAGCCCATGATGTCATTGCCCACTGGAGGCAGGCCTTTGCTGTTCTTGGCATACCTTCTGCTGTGAAAACCGACAATGGTCCTGCTTATGCCTCACAGAAGGTACGGCAGTTCCTACAGTCATGGGGTGTGTCACACAACTTTGGCATCCGTCATTCTCCGACGGGCCAGGCGATTGTAGAACATGCTCACGGTACACTCAAGCGTGTTCTTCAAAAAGAAAAACGGGGAATGCAGGGTGAAACCCCGCACAGTCGGTTGGCAAAGGCTTTGTACACCATCAATCACCTTACGGTGCCGCAGAACTCAAATAATCCTGTCATTTTGAACTATCATCTCTCGTTGCAGGCTTCGGACGGTGAGCAACAGCCTCGAGCGAAGGTACGGGTCCGAAATTTAGTCACCAAGCAATGGGAAGGACCTTATGACCTGATCGCTATGGGGCGAGGGTATGCGTGTGTGTCCATGGACACTGGGACACGCTGGCTACCTTCAAAGTGCGTCCATCCTGACCTGCGACCACAGAGGCAGAATTCGGTCGACAGGCAAGGTGGAAGCCGTGATCAACTTGAAAGTCACCAAGTGGATGAATCCTCGAGTGATCACTCTGATGATTCCTCCACAGATAGTGATTGAATTTGTATATATTCCCTTTGTAAATTTGTTCATTTTTCTTTTTCTGTTTTTCTTTTTTTGTAAAGTTAAAAGGGTGAGATGTTACCCTGGTTTTTCTGAGTTTTTTAAAGCCTTTTGAATTTTCATAAAATGGAGTCAGACCTTTTAGCTACTGCACAATATTAGGAGCAGTTTCTACCTTTTTCTCACAGATGTAACATAAACAAATCCTTTGTTTTTCATTCTCTGTCCTTTGTTTGCATATTTCTAACCTGAAAACAATTGTAACTGACAGCTGGTCTGGCCACTGAGGCTGAGGGGTGGAAAACCCCAGAAGCCAATCTTCAGCCAGACCCACAAATGTATAAAAAGTAAGAAATAAACAAGGAGGCTCTCTCTCCGTCCTGACTCAGCTTGAGCTGGATCGGAGAAGTCTCTGTCCTGCGAAAATCTCTCATCTCGTGTGATTGCTTTGTGTGTCACAATCACAGTGGGAGTGGAATAGGGTTGGGTTACATTCCAGGAAGGGGACAATGTGGGAGAATGGGTGGGGAAAAGGGCAGGGACAAACTTTGGGATAGTACATTTTCCAGGGGAACAGGGGGGTACAGAAGAAACCATTACAAAACCCAATATAGAAATGAAATACAGTATGAAACCAAATAATACACAGCAACAGTCTGGGGTCCCGGGGGCTATCTTTCAACTTTTGCCTTTCATCTTGTCAGTCACTCTTTGCTACCTGTAGTCCCTACCCAGTTGCTGCCATGAAAAAGGGGGGTTACTAGGAGAACAAGGGTTTAAACTGAAAAAGAATACTTCCTTTTATATAATTGCTTGTGTTTCAATTGATGTGGAATCCCCTTCCCCTGCATTTTTCACTGTATCCATCGTTAGACACCCTGCCTTTTCCCTCCTATTAGGGGCATTCATTGACAGGAAATCCCCATTTTGCTTTATTTTCCAGTTTAAATGGAAGGGAAACAAGTTGACCATGTTATTTTACAGATTTGCATTAAGGGTAACTCCTCCCTTTTCATCATCCTAAGGTTTAAATTGAGGGGGAAGCGCAGGTGTCCCTCCTTTTTAAAGGTTTGCATTGATGCGAAAATCCCCATTTTCCATCATTTGAAAGATTGAAAGTGAGGTAAATGTGGAAGTCAAGATGGACACTGCACTCAGAGTACTTCTTTAAAAACTTCAGGGGACTCCAAGCATCAGCACCTTGTTATCTAGCAGTCTGTCGTATCTTTTCTCTAGAGCTTTTTATGGGCAGCTCCACACAGCTCTCAGGGCCTGTCCATTTATGCCAGCAGCTAGTCTGTAGACTCAATGCCTCAGCTCTTCTACTTTCTTTCTTCTGCTGTTCTGGCTCACTCCTTTCTGTCCCTAGCATGGCTGCCTATCCCAGTCTGTCCCTCGTACAGTAGCTTATCTCATTTGTTCCTTGCCTGACCTCCTGTCCCTTCCTCCTCACAGCACAGCTAACAGACTCCAACTGACTCCAACTCCAACCAAACCCCCTCCCAGCTAACTCACTCTTTATCACACCCATAGCTGGGAGGGCAAGGCTGTTCCCACTCTTGAGTTATTAACACAGCTGCAATATATCAGAGGTAAGATTGCCTTTAGCATTATCTCTATCTTCCCACAGGTAAACTCTTCTTTTGACAATATTTTAGGGGATTAAAGCAAACGGGAGAAGCCCTTTATTTGCCATTGTGTCAGTTTAAGTGGAGGTAACTCCCCCATTTCCTCATTTTAATGGGTTGAGTTGAAGGAAGGTCTCCCTTTTTCAGCATTTTAAAACAGCATTTCAGGGCGCTTCTACCCACGCCCTGGTCCTAAATATCTCAGACAGGAGTGAGCCTGGCACATATGTAATCCTAACACTACCCAGGAGTCTATTATTTTTTATTATTTTTATCTGTAGATAGCCCTAATTAGAAGTCCTAATGACATTTACACTGTTCATATCATTACTATTCTTCTCCCTCCTATTTATTCACATGTGGAATACTACTTAGTAATCACTTAGGAATAATTACACAAGTTAACAACAAATTATCCAACTTGTCTAGCTACGCTGCTGAAACACAAAGGTTTATTTCTTACCTGTTTTCTGCCCTTTTGCTCAAAGTAGTTGTAGCAAAAAAGAAAGGGTTGTCATTTCCCTGAAGTGTTTACTTCTACACAGAGCCCTTTACTCACCTTGAATTTAAATCAGAGGAGCCAAACAGCTGCAGCTCCTCTGAGGACTTTTATACCTTGTGGGATTTGCCTCCTCCTTCCTTTTCCCGGGCATCATGGGAACGAGAGACAGGTCCAAACAGAGGTATATTAACCCCAGCCTTTGCTAAGGGACTTCATTCCTTCTCGGGAATTGGCTAGGATAAGAGCTCTCCTCTCATTTCAGTGAAGAGGCTCTTTCACTTTATTTCAGCTTGTTGTTAGCAGGTGCTTTTGGGCATCTAAAGCAACAGGGGCTTTGGAGACACCATGAATAAGATAGCATCAAACACAGGGAATATTTAATTTCATGATTTTGGGTTGTGTGTTCAGGGATGTTAAAGTACTTTCATAATTTCTGTTTTTGTTTTCTTTTGGGGGGAGTGCAACTTCCTGTAATTCCCAGTTCGGTCAAGTACAACACTTCAGATTCTTTCAGCAGATTTGTCGTATTGCAAAAGGGACCTGCCTCTAGTCAAAAATGATGTCTGAGATGGCTTCTGATGGGTAAGTCAAGGATTGTGACCAGGAGGGGAAGCGTGAGCAGGGTACCCAGTTAGGAGTTACTGTGGGGGGGGTTTGAACGCAGCAGGACAAGAAACGATGTCCATTTGTGGGCCCCTGAAGGCTTTTCACAAACACTGCAGATGCATTTACATGTCTTACAGCACATGAGGGCATCAACCACAATCACGGAAATCCCATGTAACTTTGCCACTTGCTAACCCAGGTGCAAATCATAATAGCAGCCACAGCCTTAGACTTGGGATGAAGCCAGAGACTTGAGAACCCAGGCACGCTTAGGAGAGGGGGAGTAGATGACTCATTGGGATTTGGCACACATGCCACTAAACTCATACATTGATCTGGGTTTTCTTTCTTGTAGCTGACTAAGAGGCTAACTGGCAATCACACGGCTTTCTGAGGTGGGCTCATTTCAGGTCCAATGTGGATTCACATTGCCGATCATCCAAAGATAAGTCGGGGCCCATGGCCTGGAGATGGGATGACAGTAGGTAACTGATTGGAAATTCCTGTGACAAGCTGAAACATTAGCAGAGGGGAAAGGGTTGTCCTCTAAGGGGCCTCTTAGGACAGCTAAAGGGAGCAGCTCTACTTTTGACCACAACCCTAGGGTGTGCAACACAGAGCAGTTCCAGTGTATCTTGGTGTTGTCTAGCGTATTTTCGGGATCCCTCAGATCACACATTTCTGCCTTTTCCCCTTGCGGATCTTATTACAAGCTTCTGCCATCATCTCTAGATTCTCAAACATTCACACTTATTGGCACAATGCCAGTATCATTTCCTCTTTTACCAGCGGGCTCAGCCGCATCTCGGAAGCATCGAGTTGGATGTCTTTTGAGGCCTTGTTCCCAGCTGTATTGCTATCCATCCTTTCCAGCCATGAGTTGTAAGATCTTGAGGCTTGTTGAGTCATTAAAAACAGATATAATCACGGGCAAAGACCCTCTAACTAATTAAGTTAAGTTAGAAAGTGGAATGTTTATTAACCGATGGGCAGCATGGGAGCCATCTCCGAAAGATGTGACCACCCCAAACAAGGTTCTTTGCCCTCTATTTATTTTCCAAGATCTTACATACAATACATATGCATAACCCCAGCACCTCCCATCCCCGCTCTCTATTAAAATGAGGCTATTAGTCCTTCACGCGTGTGCAATTCTTCTCTTGAATTGGGTCAGTGATCTCAAAGGATGAAGTCAGGAGGGTCTTCATCAGGTCTCTGTGACCCTCTGGAAAGATCCAAGGTCCCCTGCTTCGTGATTGATTGACATGAAGTCCAGGTGCTGGCCATTGTTCTTACTGGCTTCAATCTGTTCTTATAACGGTTCGCTTACTCCACTTTCTTCTATAAACATGCTCATAATATAACAATTAGCTCTATCTTAGGCACCTAATAATCATTAACCTACCATTTACTGATCTAACTTACATCTTGATCAATATAAATGGCTTCTAACCCTTAGCTAAAATCTTAACTCTTTAAAATCTTGATTCATTGTAAGATTGTGTGGATATGGAGAGTATTCTAAATGTAGTCTTGTCTCACAGCCCTATTGATCATCGTGACCGACAGTTCTTTTAACAGGTCACTCTGTTACGGCCTTTTCTTGTGCTCCTCAGAGCCTCAGCCATCCAGCCGTGATACCATCAGTCCTCTCTTTTGGCGCTGTCTCAGTCCTTGCTGGGAGCTTTTTCTTATTGTCATGGGTTGGCATAGATTGGTTTTTAGTTAGGGAGGAATGTGGAGTGTTTTTTCCCTGTCAGGACCTTGGAATTGTTTTAGAAAGGACAGGGACCTATCAGAAGGCTAGTTTGGGACATTGGCATCTGTTTTGACCACTGAGAATGTTAAATTCGACTTTGGGAAGTACCCATATAAACCCTGATTTTGTGCAGGTCAGGCCCTTTTTCCTCCTGGTCGGCTGACCAGGTCAGGTAACATCGAGTCCCAAGGCCTGGTCGGGCTCCATCTGCTCCTGGCAGGGGAGGAGAGGTTGCAGCTTAACATCAACTACTTTGAAAAAAACCTCCCCGGAGCCACGGAGGAGGGAGGGATCTCTGCCAGGCCCCTGATAACAACTATGGGCCCATTTGGGCCAAGGCCGCCCCGATTGTCACTGAGGGGTGGGCAGAGCTCTCCCCCCCCCCCCTCCTCTCCTCCGGTGATTCCAGACAGAGAAAGAAATAGAGTAGAGGGAGGAAACCCGGGCCAATCTGAAGTGCAGCGGGGGAGAGACTGCTACCAGCAGAGGTCACATGGACACTGCAGACCTGGGCAGATTTAACCCTTTCCTGGCAACATGAAGCTTCCAAGGCCTAACCCTTCCCTGAGAGAGAAAAGAAAGAGACAGAGTGGATGTAGGAAAGACACTGCATGAAGTCAGTGGAGCAAGAGTGGAAGAACTGAGAAAATTATTGGACAGAGGGATTGAGGAAGTAGACATTTTTAACTGGACTTCTCTGGGGTAAACTATGGAGAAATGAACTGTTTCTTGTAGCATCTTAATGTTGTTTGGGGGAATGCTGGTTCTAATCAAATTAAGGATTGATATGATTCAGATTTAAGTGAGAATCTCAAAGCCCCTTGCTCCTGGGGTAAAAGGAGGTCTCAGCCTTTGAGACAGAGATGATTTTAGAGAGAAAGTGATTTGAAGCCCTTGGCTCTTAGGGTGAAAGGAGGTCTCTATTTCTTTTAAGATAGAGACAATTTTAAAGATAGAAGAAGAGAATCCTTGTTTTGTACTAGAAGAAGCATTCTTAAACAGTACCCCAGATACACTGAGAGGCCCATGAGTAGCCAGGGGAAAGGCTGCTAATGGGTAGAACTGCACAATCTGCAAAAATTCCAGGCAGTTGCAGATTTGTGACAATGGGAGCCACCGGACTGTTTTTGTCTTGTGGCAAGTGTCTCCATGGGACTCTAGAGAGACTCCTCTCCCAAAGTGATGAAGGATTATGTTTGAATGATGAAACAGACTGAAAATCACAGGTTGTGTCTCTCTATGTCATTTTGTAGGAAAGTTAACAGTTTGTAGGGGGAGGGAGGAGTGTTTTGAAGTTTCACTCTGATTTGTTTTGGGTTTTTTTTTTTTCAACTTTTCTTTTCCATTCTATTAGTGTGTGTTAATAAAACTATTTGTTTCTTTTTAAGCTTAAGCCTGATTTGCTTTCTCCTGATCTTCTCCCACTAAAAGAGAATAAACACTAAGACCGCTACAGTAAATTTGGCAACCAGAATTTAGCAAACTTGAAACCACTACATTAAGTGGTGTTTCTGCCTGGTTTTGAATTAAAACCATTACACTTATCATCCTCGTATCATGCTGTTTGTAGCATAATGTGTTGTTTGTGTTTAACCTGGAACTGCTCTGTCCTGTGGAATGGATTAGGGGGTAGGTGGAGTAGAAAGAAGACTTTACAGGTAACATTTTGTTTTGCATAGCCACGCAAGCCACACCTCAGACAAAGCAACCGTGGCCAGTCCGTAGAGAGCTGAGCAGAGTCAGCGGGAGTGGTATCTTGCAATTTTCTAGTCATTTGTCTTAATGCACGCTGTTGTCTGGTCCTAGGCGGTTTGCTTTGAGAAATGAGTACTTTGGAAAGGTTAAGCTTTCCCTGTGTGTCTGAGTGACTTTGACAAATAATCTTTTTGCAGAGGCAGAGGGATAGGATGCAAACCCGATACAAATGCAGGAGGCTGGAGGAATATGGTGACGAGGCGGGTCGGCACCCAAAGTCCGAGCTACAGCCCAACATTCTTCTCTACGTTTTCCTCATCTTTCAGCTTTTCATTTCATTTAGAAGATGCGAACCGTTCGGCACGGCCGGGTATTGGCACTGGGGGGACTGTGACTGGATGAGTACCGGCGATTGAGATGAATATCCATTCCAGCACAGAACTAGATGCTACTGGAATTGTTGTATTAGTGATGACACTGTAGGCAGCCTTTGGTTTTTTGTGTTTTACAGGTGGTCTGCAGCATTTAAACCACCGGTCCAATATGACCAAGACCCTTGCAGAAGGAGGTCACGTTTGAGCAGTTTCAGATGGAAACTACTTCAGCAACACGTCGCTTTCAGACCCTATGTCAGTATGCATGCCTTTCCCTTTTGTTTTGCTCCTTCTCCCCCAGGAAGGTCGGTCACCATTTGTCTTTGCAGGGGAAGCATAAATGGTGACTATGTTACAGCATTGTTCTTTGTCTATTTTAAGGGAGTAAAGCCGGATATCAGCAGTCAAGGTGAAATGGGCAAGGTGAGCAGTGACCAGTGGACAGAAGCAGCAGTTATTGCTCAGGTATCAATTTCTGGTGCAACTAAGCATTCATTGTCGCTTGTGTGTTTTACGCGGTCCACTTGCATTACAGTGAGACCCCCTGTCCTGGTTTAGGGACAAATTTGGGAGAAAAACCCTGAATAAGATCCCTCTGGGAAGCAAATCCAAGTGGCCTCTCCCTCCAACCAGTCCGGTAAAAAACTTCTTTGGAGAAAAGTGGAAAAACTATTTTACTTAACAAACAAAGTGCATACAAGTATAAAGAATGAGTAATATGGAACAATAAAACCTCTCGTTCTGGAGTGAGATGGCAAATTGAGAAAGTTCTTGCCGTGGGTGTAGCTCGGCTCTCTCTCAGTCTTTTATCAGTCCCAGTCCCTCCGGCGCTGCTGGAAAATGCCGAGGTCCAGGCCCCGGTGGGCCGCAGGTGCAGCCCCCAGTGCTCCCCTGGGTTTTCTGTCCAGAGCAGGTTTAAACAGTTCCAAGAAAAAGGAAAAAAAAAACAGTCCAGGGAACTTCTCTGCCCTAGCTAGCTGAAACTAACTAAAAGCAAAAAAATCTCTGTCCTGCAGTCTCTCCAAGCCTCTGCCGAACACCCCGTCTGCAGAAGAATGTGTAAGAGTCAGGCAGTTTTCTCAAAACAAACTCCGCACTTCTCCTTGCTCTTAGAACCAGTCTTAAAGGCACAGAACTCAATATACAGCACAAACAGAACAGAGAATTGGGGATACAAGCATCATAAAGTTACCCTAGGACACCCCCTCACCAACCGGGCGACAGACCCGGTTCACTGCTCTCGTGAGCCCTCCGGAAGTATTACAGGACTCTGTGATGAAGCCTTGATCTTTGCCATTTGAAGGTGCCATGTGGGTAGTCTTCGGCAACAGCTGAGGAGTTGTGGTGAGTCAGGAATATAGGGAGGAGGAGTGAGGGTCCACTCAAATTTCAGCAATGTCATATCACCTTCTCTCCTCTTAACTCAGGCATACCCTGCGACATCGACATCAGTCTCCGAGTGTGGCCGAAGCGTGCAGCCAGAGGACCCGGGCCTTCTTGGCTGATGGTGAGTAGCAGAATTGTCGGGTTTTGCCCAATGTGCTGCTAAGATCACACACTGATGTTTGGTTTTCTTTATTGTAGCCGACTAAGTGACAACAGCCTGGTGAAGGCAGGGATTTCCCAGAGGGTGAGGCAACCTTCCTTCGTCCAACTCAGATTTGAACCCCTGGACGTCCAAGAGATAAGTCGACGGCTACAAGCCACAGAGGGGAGGAAAGCAGGATGCCGGGTTGGGACTTGCCAGGAGGGATTTTTGAGTCAACTTTGGATGTGGGGATGTCCAAGAAGCGGCCCCTTAGGCCACATCAAGGGAAAGTCTCACTTTTTGATCACAATGCTGAGGTGTGCAGGGCAAAGCAGTCCCAGTTCGTGTTATGTCACTTGTCTATCATGCATGCTGTGTCTTTTGGGCATCTTGTGTGGCACATCTTTTTCCTTAGCCCTTCAAGGGGCCTATAGGAAAACCTGGCATCATTCTTAGCATCTCTGATCTCTCCATTCCTTGGCCCAGCACAAATACCACCAAACCTTTGACTTGGGAGCTCAGACAGGCATCAGAATTGTATCTCTTTTTAGAATCATCAGGTGAGATGTCTTTTAAGGTCTTCTGAGCTGTATAGACAGCTGTGCACTGCAATGATCCATTATGGCGTATTAGGACTTTTACGAATGCAAAGATAGGTAAAGGATTTTGGCCATAGGACTCTCGAGCATCCATCTTTGCGGTCCTTGGAATAAGTTAGCATCTTCTTCCTCCAGGGTTCCCCAAGCCTCATCGACTCGCCATCAGTCTCACCTCGGTCATCTCATTCCGCATTCTCTCGGTCCTTGCAGTCATTCTTCTCGATGAGAGTTTTCTCTCCCTGTTGCTGCCCCTCGTTTGTCATCTCCTGTGTCACAGGTGACTGCGTGTATTTGGACTGGAGCTGCTCTGCCCTACTGCATGGCCAGTGTAGGTGTAATAGAACAAGTCCCAGGGACTTGAAATTTGTAATGCAGTGTTACAGTGTGTTAATTTGGTTTATATTGTGTTTCATTTTTATATTGGATTTGTAATGTTTCCCCTGTTCCCCTTGGAAACTGTATCACGTGTTTTGTCCCTGCTCGGCTGTGCCCATCCCCCACACTGGAATGTAACCCAACTCTGTTCCACTCCCACCTTGTCCCTGATTGGGTAGTGGCTTGTCCCTGCCTCTGGGCCAGTCCCCCCTGGGAAAAAGCCCCAGGACGGGCAGGGCCTAGCTCTCTCTGGCACTGATGGGGACGGGGAAGGAGCTCTGGCCAGCAGGGGTAGGACCCTAGAATAAAGCCGTGATTTCCCCCTGGCAAGGGAGCAGGCTCTGTGCCTTTTGCCATCAATGGTCGTCTGGATCTCTCTAAAGAACCACCACAATGTAGGGTGCAGTTGTACTCTGGATGGTATCTGTAGATTGACACAAGATGTCTGGAGCTGTCAAGTTATCCTGCAGCACTTTAACTTTTGTCCTAACTTTCTTTCAGATGCAGATGGATTAAATCTGTGGCAGAGCACCTCATACTGGTGGAGAGGGTTTGCTTCCCGGAGGGATCCTATACAGGGGTTTTCCCCCAAATTTGTCTCCAAACCAGGACACCCAAGAAGATCAATCACCATTTCTCTTAGCAGGGGAAGTGTAAATAGTGACTATGTTACAGCATTGTTCTTTGTCTTTATTTTTATGAAGTGGGATATAGGCAGTCAAGGTGAAGTGGGCAAGGTAAGCAGTGACTGGTGGACAGAAGCAGTTGTTATTGCTCAGGTCTCAATTTCTGGTGCAACTCTAAGCATCCACTGTTATTTTTTATTTTAGGTGGTCTACTTGCAAGTTGTCCTGGCCCACGATGCCAGTGGCCAGGTGGGTGTAAGCTTAAGATATAGGTTTGACACAGTTCAGTCGCATTGGGGAGGCTCTGTTTTCACAGTAACTCAGCATGCTTTTTTGCTTTGTTTCTTTGCAGGTGCTGCTGCTGTCCTAGACATGCCAAGGAATAGAGGCGAGCGGGTGATTCGGCATTTAGGCAGGTTGACTCATAGGTGAGCAGTGTGCAGCAGCATGCTAAGCATGTACCTTTTCATTTTGCAGGTATCCTCCGGGCAGCCTCTGGAGTTGAATGAAGATCTGAGGTGAGCCGAGACAGCAGTGCGGAGGAGGCCTGGGGATTGCTCTTCCGGAGGGCGATAGTCACATTTTTCTGTTTTGTTGTCTTAGCTACCATGAGGAGGTGCAGAGCCCAAGTTTGGATTCGGCAGCACCGAAGCTGTTGCCATATTATGTGAGCTTTTGTGAGATGTTTACAGCTCTGTAGCTGAGTTCTCACGGTTTGTACTGTAAACAATTGTGTTTTCCACATTCCTCTCTTATGAGAGTCAACTGATTGACTTCTAGTCTGGCCAGTGGGATGGAGAGGTGGTAACCTTGTTCTCCAATCCCTGGTCATTGTTCAGAATCTATATAAGCCAGGTCTTTGTAAAAAATAAAGTCTTTTCTTCATCTTCGTGGAGTCAGATTCTGTGAGTATTTTTTGTGTCCTCTAGTGACACCGAAGCGGACGCGGACGCGGACGTCTTGCCGTCCATGGTGCTGACTCATTCTTTTCTGTCGAGGATGGATTTTGTCTGCTCATCTTCCGAAAGCTAACTGTTGGGGCCAGTTGTCAGGTGAAGGGGAAGAAGCTTTGCAATCACAGGAGGCAATTTGAAGTTAGATTAGAGGAGAAGGCCCTAATGGGATGGGCCCCTTGGAAGTAAAGGGAGAGGGTTTCCCTTTAGCCTCACCAGAGCCTATGCTGGGCAGGGTGGTTCCGACCCATCTCCACGTTCTCACGTGCTTTACATTGTCAGCTGTCTTTGAGTCTTGACATCATTGTGGATGTTTTCACCCGAGGAGGCCGCCTTCAGGTCCAGAGCTATTGCCACGGTCACCCTGCAGTCATCACTTCCTTCTCTAGGCCTACCCAGCTTCTTGAGCATCCTCTTAACAACTTTGGCACTAACTTCTTGTAAGGAGTTCTGTTTCATCATATGCTATTGTCATACATCTTTTTTTTCTTTGGCATCATCAGCCTCTGGCTCATCTTTTGCTAGGAATCTTGGGTCCATAAGGTGAAACTGCCAGGCAGTTTCAACTTGTGTTTGTTAAGTAGTCTGTGTCTACATTATGTAGTTTGTGTCCCTTGTCTTTTGTGTCACAGGCCTTTGTTACATCTCGATGCTTTATTGGCATCATTCTGGCTTGCGTCGGCCATACTCTACTCATGTACTTTCCCGGATCGTCCTTATTTCCGGCATCTTTATGTTTTTACTTTTTGAGGCTGGCACATGGACACAAGATATTCTCATTCGTTTTCCTTATCAGCTTTGGTAGTGCCTTCTTTTCATGTGCCATTCTCTTGGACTTCTATAGGGAGCAGATTAGATCCTCCTCACAGGACCATAGTACTTCAGTAGGTTTCGTCTTCTCAAAGCGTATAGGGCTTGAGAATTAATCTTCCAGAGAGTTATCTCAAGTCCTCATTTATGTTGTACTTATCTTGGCTTATATTGTATATACCTATATTGTCTATGCCTATGTTGGATTATATTGTATGTGCCAATCTTGTGCCACTTATGCTTGGAGCTGCCCTGCCCTGCCACATAGTCACAATTAGGTAGAACAGTTGTAAAACTTTACAGATCATCTCTTTTCTATGGGGTTTTGGGCAGAAAAGTTATGGGCCCAGAGTGGGGATAATGCCTAGCTGTCAGATAACCACTTGTTGACCACCTCCTGTTGTCTTGCCAGTCCCCAAGGAGGATTAGTATCTATGGGGTGACCGATGCTACCAATTTTCCCAGAATCTACTGTGTAAGCTGAAGTGTGTGTGATTGTGTCTGTCTGAGAGTTTGTGTCTGTGTGTGCTTGTGTCTGCCTGTGTGAGTGCGTGTGCTGACTGGTTCTAACCTTGTGTATGACTTTTGCCTTTCAGGTTTTCCAACTCATTTTTAAATTTAGAATAAAAATCCCCCAGCTGGGGGGGGGTTTCCCCCTCAGCTGGGTCTTTTTTCCTCAGTCCCAGCTGGTCTGCAAGGTGACGTTCAGCGCTAAAGTTCGGGTGCAGACTGTCCTGGGACCGGGGTTTTTGTCAGGCAGGATGATTTTTTTTGAGGCTCCTGGGAACCACGTTCTCGAGGACCACCAATGGCCGGGGTGTAAAGGAGCAGTTGAGATGAGAGTGAAGGTGAGTTTTTGTGTAAGCTGAAGGAGGTGTGTGGTGGATGACTGCTATGTTTACTGTGTGCTGCTTTTGTTTTGAGTTTCCTGGAACAATCAAACAAGATTTGCTTCTCACTTTTCAGTCTATTCCTCAGTTTCCTTTTCTGTTTCTTACTTTATTTCTGTCTGTCTCTGTGTCTCTCTAACTCTGTCTCTGTGTTTCTGTTTGTCACTGTTTGTAACTGTTGCTGTGTTTCTTTTTCTCACTGCTTCTAGTTATGTCTCTCTGCTTCTCTATTTCCCTCTAACATTGTTTCCCTATTTCCCTCTAAGTCTATTTTTCTCTCTATACTTTAACTCTATTTCCTTTTCTCTTTATTTCTTTTTCTCTCTAACTTTATTTTTCTCAGTTACTCTATTTCTAGCTTTTTCTGTTTCTCTCTAACTCTATTGTTTTTTTGTCTAACTCTATTTCTCTCCAACTCTACTTTTTCTCTCTGACTCTATTTCTTTTTCTCTCTAACTTTTATTTCTAACTTTATTTCTTTGTTTTCCTTTCTAGCTTTAAAATAAAAAAGCAGCAGTAAAAACTTTCAGGCTCCCAGGGAGTAAATATTTTTATTTCAATTATTAGTTAAAGTTGTTTGTTTATTTTTAATTTACTCCTCGGGAGCCTGAAAGTTTCTACTGCTGCACCAGACATATATATATACATATTTATTTATTTATTTATTTATTTATTTATTTATATATACTATATAGGACCCCTAATTAGTATGGCCCTAGCCCCTCCCCAAACCCCACCCTTAGCCTCATCCTCCACAAGCCCCTCCCCTACCCCTGCCTCAAACCCTGCCCCGAGGCCACTCCCCAAGCCCTGACCCTAACCCAACCCCAAACCCCTCCCCAATGTCCTCACCTAACCCCACCCCCTCCCCAAGCCCCACCCCCAACCGCATTGGGACCACTAAACCATTCATTGTGGGAGCAGATATAGTCCTGTGGGGAAGAGACATCCTTTTGCAATGGTGTCTGAAGATAGAAATAGATTTCTAATATGGGCTACAAGTGAGCATAACACCTTAAAGCTCACATGGACATCTAATACACCCATTTGGGAAAATCAATGGCTCTTACCAGCAGAGAAACTCACAGCACTAGAGCAGTTAGTCCAAGAGCAATTAGATAAAGGTCACCTAGCCCCAACAACTAGCCCATGGAACACTCCTGTTTTTGTCATCAGGAAACCTGGCAGTGAAAAATGGAGGTTGTTGCATGATCTCAGAAAGATTACAAAGTTATTGTCAAGATGGGGTCATTGCAGACAAGTTTACCTTCACCAGTTATGATTCCTAAAGATTGGACTTTAACTGTTATTGATTTGAAGGACTGTTTTTTTAATATTAGCCTGCATCCTCATGATGCACAGTGGTTTGCCTTCTCTATTCCATCTATTAACCAGCAAGCCCCATTAAAGAGATATCATTGGAAAGTTTTACCCCAAGGAATGAGAAACTCACCAAGTATTTGCCAGTGGTATATTGCAAAAATACCTTCTCCAGTTAGTGCACAATATCCAAATTCCCTCATACTGCACTACATGGATGACATTTTAATAGCAGCTGAGGAAAAGGTATCCATGCAGGAAACAGCAGACCATTGTCATCTCAGCAGTGCAGGAGGCAGGATTCACTGTAGCCAAAGAAAAAATACAGCAGCTTCCTCCTTGAAAGTATTTAGGATACAGAATTACAGAACAGATCATAACACCACAAAGGCTTCAACTGAGGGACAATCCAAAAACACTTAATGAAATGCAACGACTCATAGGAACTATCAACTGGATCAGACCTCTACTAGGAATTATAAATCAGGACCTAAACCCTTTATTTGACTTATTAAAAGGAGACACAACATTAAACTCTGCGAGAACTCACTAAAGAAGCCCAAAATGCTTTAGATACAGTGCTGCAAGCCATCCAGACACGTTAAGTGCACCAGTATAACCCTAACCTATCTTTTTTATTTGCAGTCCTAGGAGAAAACCCGCAGCTCCGTAGTTTAATTTTCCAGTGGGAACTCGAGAAGAAAGACCACCTGATAATTCTAGAATGGGTCTTTCTATCTTGGCAATTGGACAAAACTATAACAACATGCCCTGAAATTGTCTCAATTGATTATGAAGGCCAGATCCCAAATTCTTTCCCTTGCAGGAAGAGTTCTCAGAAATCTTTTTGCCAGTCACATCAATATATTTAGAGTGGTTGCTCCAGAATTCAGAAGTTTTACAAATCGCTCTTGCAAATTTTTCAGGGAAAATTTCTATTCATTATCCAAAACACAGGTTATTAAATTCATCTCTAAAACTGATTCAGAAACCTCTAAGGAGTCATACACTCTTAGAGGCAATGACCTTTTTCACAGATGGCTCAGGGAAGTCTCAAAAGTCTAATCACTTGGCAGAATCCAGATGCAAAACAATGGGAATCAGGTATCAAAAAAGTAGGTGGCTCTCCTCAAATTGTGCAGCTAGCAGCTGTTGTGTCAGTTTTCTCCAAGCTCATGTTTTCTTTTAACCTTGTTACTGACTCCTTTTATGTTGCAGGTGTTGTGGAGCGAGCAGAAGCATCTCTCCTGAAAGAAGTTTCTAATAATCAGTTATATAAACTACTTTAAAAATTAATGTTTCTTCTTTCCTCCTGACAGCAGTCTTATTTCGTCACTCACATTAGGTCACACACAGCACTCCCAGGTTTCACAGCAGAGGGGAATGCAATGGCAGAACTTCTAGCTGTGCCCATACAGAATATATTACCGAATGTTATTGAAGAGACCCAGATAAACCATGCATTTTTTCATCAGAATGCACCTGCCCTCGTAAGATTATTCAATCTATCTCAAAATCAGGCAAAAGGAATTATGCAAGCATGTCCAGACTGTCAAAAATTAGCTATACCATCGATAACTACAGGGATTAATCCCCGAGGTTTAAACAGTCTACAGATATGGCAAACAGATGTAACACAATATCAATCATTTGGAAAATTCAAACACATATTTATTTATAGACACATTTTCAGGAGCAATTTCTGCTTCAGCACATGATGGTGAAAAGATCAAAGATACAATCAAACACTTTTTACAAGCATTTGCATCCCTAGGCATCCCTCAAGAAATCAAAACAGACAATGGACCTGCTTACAAATCTCATAAATTACAGGAATTTTTCAATGCATGGGGAATCAAGCACACTACAGGTATACCTCATTCATCCACAGTTCAATCAATAGTAGAGAGCACACAGGTCACAAAAAACCCTATTAGAAAGTGTCTTGGTTTCAAAGACAGGTATCTGCTAGGGAGGGGGCGGGGCCTCTCTAGGAATGGGGAATTCCAATCCCTTCCCTCCAAGTTATTATAATTTAGAAAATTAAAGAGGCTTTTCAGGCAGGGCTATGGGGAAAGGAATAACAGTTCTTTACTAGTAAGTATAACAAGGCAAACAAACAACAACAACTACAGCATTAATAATAAACAGAACCAAGAACCTCGAGGGGCTTTGTTTCACAAAGCCCAGAGCAGTCTGATCCCTTGGGACTCCGAGAGCACCAAACTGGAACGGTGGAAACTCCCAGGCTGGTGGCAAGGACAGCAGGATGTCCCGGCAGGCAAGGGGGTGTCCCGGCAAAGTGAACAGTGCTGAAGAAGCCGCGACGGCTGGACAGGGCTGGCCCAGCTCCAGCAGGGCAGGCGAAGGGGGCTCCGAATTCCTGGGCACACGAGCAGATGATGGTAGGATTCCCAGGACCGGACTTTCTGTTGACAGTGGACTCCTCCTGCAGCAAGCAGCAGCCTGACTGTCCTCTCCAATGCCAAGAGCAGGAAGAACCCTCAGCTCCCAGAGCACTGTCCTTTTCCCTCCCCCAGACTTATGTGATCTTCCCCCTTCCTTGGCCACTTCTTTTGTGTGGGTCAAGCACCCTCTAAGCATCAGTACTTAGTCTCTTAGCAACTTATGGGGGAAAAATTCTATAGGAAAAAAACCCAAAACCAAACCTAACCCCCAACAGAAAGACAAAAAGGGGGGGTAGATGTGCTGTCTACAGTAGAGAGGCTGAACAAAGCAGTGTATGTCTTTTAACTTTTTAAATAACTTTCATGGAGCAGGTACCAGCTATTTTTAGGCATTTCAGTAACACCACACAAGCAAAGCTAAGGGAGAGACCACCAGTGTTCATCAAAGATCCTGAAACAGGACAAGTTTCAGGGCTCTATCTTCCTACTTGGGGCAGAGGGTTTGCGTGTCTCCACAAGCACTAGCCCTAAATGGGTCCCAGCAAGAAACGTCAAGCTGCAATTGCAGCCGATTGGAGAACAGCAGAGAACACCAGATGAAGGCCACATGAAAGACACTGTGTGACAGCTGTGTTTCCAGAGAGACTCTTCACACAAACCAGCAATACAGACATTAGAACCTTCCAAAAACAGAGACTGCATTACTATAAAGTTTGCACTACTTAAATGTTACTCAAATGAGTATTTTTACACTGAAATTTTTTTAAAATTGTTACTGTAATGTTAATGTTATCTTGTTCTTAAACTGTATATTTTAAAAGTTTACAGGTTTCATTAGCCCAAATCCTGTGCAAAAAGAAAATATAGTTCACTTGAAAAAATCTCCCCAAACAAAAGGTAAAATAAGATTCATAAGCATATAAAGACTAAATTTTAATCTTAAAACATTAATAATTGTCTAAAAAGGAAGAAATAGTAATATATTCAAAACAATTTTAGTTATTAGCACAATTATAATCATCAAAAGGAATGAAGATTTTTTCAAGGTAATTTTTTTTCATTTTTTTCCTTTTTTTTTTTTTTTTTTTTTTTTTTTTTGTAAGAAAAGAAAATGTGAAATGTAGTAAAGCATCCCACACATGAGCAGGTGTCTCCATATAGGGAAAAGTTTAAGACTCACCCCAAGACCTTTTAAGGGAAGAAGACTAGAAGTTTCTTTGCTCTCCTGACAGTAATTGGCTTAGTGCCAAGACAAAAACACTAATAGGTCTCTTTACCTGTTCCTCAGCTAAGTAGCTATTCTCTATTGGGCTGTTTGCAAAAAAACCCACCTAAATCGTCCAATACTTAAAGGAGAGCATGAGGCTTCTCAGTGCATTCTTGAGGTGTTGTAGCAGGTGTGTGGGACCTCTCCCTACACTGTGTTCAGCTTTGTTCTTTGTTTTTGTATTATTTTCTTCTTTTATTAAAACTTTTTTACTTTTTCAAGACATACTAGACCATGCCATCTTGCTAGTTATTTAAGCAATTTTCTGTAAGGTGCTGGACACCCTCAGAGGTATTGAACTCTCACAGAGCTTGTTGCACCTAGCTCTTTGAGAAATTCAATACCCAGGCCCCTCCCCAAGCCCCACCCCAGGCCCATTTCAAGCCCCACCCCAGGCTCCACCCTAGCTATGCCCAAGCCCCTCCCCAAACCCCACTCCCTCCCCAAGCCCTGCCCCAAACCCTTCCCCAAGCCCCTCCCCAAACCCCACTGGAAGAACCGGGCAGTGGATGTTCCAACTTCTAGATTTTCACTACTAGAAGATGCATAGCACACATGTACAACCTTACTAGCCACCACTAGCTAAACACTGCTTTGTCACGGTCTGGTCTGGTGGGGAAGGTGCTGCTACCTTCCTTGCTAGAAACGTCTTTAAAAAGACACCTAAATGGATGGAGGAACAGGCACTCTCAGATGGAGAGTGATTCAGCTCTTTGTGCACCCTTAGGTGCAAAGTAATTTTGCTCTTTGCTGCACTATCAAGTGCAAAGTGATTTGCTTTCTAGTGTACTCTCAAGTGCAGAGAGATTTGCTCTTTGAGGAGCTGCCTTAGCAGCAGAGCCATGTTTGCCACCCTGGGTGACACAGGAGTAAAAGTGAGATGGGGTCTTTCTGATCTCCAGGAAGGCTTCTTTATTCCACAGGTCCGGAGCAGAAAAGAGCCTGAGAGCCTAAGGCAAGTGGGATTATATAGGGTAGTTAGGGGTGGGGTTTCACAACTTGGCCAATGGGGAGAGGAATTGGGAAAGGGACCAATCAGGGGAAGGATCCAAAACAGACCAATCTGCTTGGGTAAAAAAGAACCAATGGGGTATAACTGATTAACACATTTATTCACCATAACATAGAGAGCTGTTTGCCAGGGTTTCTCCTTTAGGGGGTATCATGGGTTGGCACAATTTTGTTTTCTAGTTATAGGAAAATGTGAGAAATTTTTTCCCTGCCCTAACCGTAGAGTGATTTGGGGAGGAGAACAAGGACCTATCAAAAAGCTGGCCAGGATATTGGCAACTAAGTTGACCAATGAGAAATGTTGATGCAACTTTGGAGGGGACATTTAAAAACTAACTGCGGGAGATCAGTCTCTCTCGGTTTGGAATCAGCCATGGAGTAACATCGTGGGTGGCCGGGCCAGACCCAACCAGGCCTCCAGAAGCTGCTGCCTGCATGGAGAGCGGGGGGAGCCCAGGTCGGGGCCCCGTTGCCGGCTGGGCCAGGCCCGGCCGTGCCTCTGAAAACTGCTGCCTGCATGCAGCTCGGGGGAAGCTCAGGTCGGGCCCTGCTGCCCTCTGGGCAGCTGAGCCAGGTATGGCCAAGCCTCTGAGAGCTGCTACCCGCATAGGAGCAGCCCGGGTGAAGCCCTTTTACAGCTTTGTGGTAGCTCTGAGCTGGACCGCCCTGGATGAGACCGAGGGGTGGATAAAAGGACATCTACCAGCTTCCTCCATCAGCACGGCCTTGCATTTTTCTTCAGCCCTGCAGCCCAGTGTGTGCACGTGGCCCTTGCAAGCCTGGGAGGATGTAACTCTTTTTCTAGCAACATGGAACCTTTAAAGCACAATTCCTCCTTGAGAGAAAGAAGAAAGAAAACCAGAAAGTACATAGAAACAGACACCAAATGAAGTCAGTTAGATTAGAAGTGAAAGAACTAATAATACTGGAATAGGATTGTCATGGGTTAGTACAGTTTAGTTTTTTAGTTATAAAAGAATGTAGAATAATTCTCCAGGTCAGGACCTGGGAATTGCTTTGGAAGAGACAGAGACCTATCAGAGAGTTAGTTGGAATATTGGCATCTATTCTGACAACTGAAATTGTTAGCTGTGACTTTGGGAAGTGTGAAAAGTGCATATTATATGGCTCTACACAAGATATTTGCTATATGTGTTGTGTTGTGTTGATTGTTGGTGTTATATTAATAGTTTGATAGTATGGTAAATGTAGTTTTGTAGTTAAAATGTAGTTTTTATGTACTAACCACAGGAAAACGCAAATCTTTCAGTGAAAAAAAGAATTTACTACTTCCTTATCTACCATCTTATTTACTATTAAACTTTTAAAATTTTAAAACAAGTGATTGGCGTTTTTCACAGGAAGTGCCATATAAAACCCCATGAATTTCCTGTAGGTGGGTCCTTTTTCTTCTTCCTTTGGCCAGAGAGACACAGGTAACATCGAGCTGGGCCTGCTGCTCCCCCCCTTTTTGGGGGGGAGCTGGCCTGAGGCCTGGCTGGATTCCAGCAGCTCCTGGGTGAAGCGGGGGGGAAGAAGTTGCTGTTTTGCAACAGCTACTTTCTTCAGACTTCTCTAGAGCAGAGAGAGATCTCTGTCGGGCCCCTGATAGGAGCTATGGGCACCATTTGGGCCGAAGCCACCCCAATTTACACTGAGGGGTGAGCTGAGAAGGCATTTATGATCCTACTGGGTTTTTTTTTTTGTGATTCCAGACTGCTTGAGTGCTCTGATCTCTAATGTTTCTGTGAGTTCTTCCTCCCTCACTAGTGCGGCCTTGGCCTTGAACATCTAACATCACGAGCTACAGAGAGAGACAAAGACTCCGAGCAGATTTAACTCTTTCTTAGCAACATGAAGCATCCAGAGCTTAGCCCTTCTCTGAGAGAGTAAGAAAAGACAGAGTGAACATAAAGAACAACAGCATGAAGTCAGTAGCAAGAGTGAAAAGACTATTAGGACAGAGGGTTGAAGAGTTGGTTGTTCTATTCTTATTTGTGCCATGGAAATGAACTCTATATTTAAGTCATTCCTTTAAATCATGGGAAAGATATGCATTTGGGGAGATGATTGTTTTAATTTGTGTGTAGATTTGAGCAAAGGTGTTTGTAATGAACTAAGTAATATCCTAAAAGATGCTTGAACAGAGATAAAGATGAGAAGCCCCCTGCGCCAGTGAAGAAGTGAGAAGATATCTCTGTACCTTGAGGTGAAAAATCCTTTGCTTTGGAGTTATTCATCTTTAAAAGGTGACACCCCAGTATGCAAAAGTCTAAGACCCATGACCCATAAGCAGCTTGGGAAACTGCTCCTGGGAAGGTCACAAAAGCAGATTTCTCTGGGCAGTTGTTTTTGACAGTTTAAAACCCACAAGAGAACTGTTCTAAGTTGTCAGTGGGATCCATGACTCTAAGAAAGACTCTTCCCCTAATGAATTGCTAAAAGACTATTGTCAGATAGTGAAACTGACTGAAAATTACAAGTTTTGTCTCTTTATGTTGTTTTGTAAGAAAGTGAACAGTTTGTAAGGGGAGGGAAGAGTGCTTTTGAAGTTTCATTCTGTTTTAGGTTTTTTCCAACTTTCATTTTTTCTATTCTTTTAGTGTATGTTAATAAACTATTTGTTAATTTTAAGGTTGAGCCTGCTTTGTTTTTTTCTCCTAGTCTCTCTCCCACAGAAAGAGTAAGTACCAAGACCAAAATTTAGTGAATGTGAAACCACTACATTGAGTGGTGTTTCCGCCCGGTTTAAAATTAAAACTATGACAAGGATTGAAGAAGTGGACATTTTTAACCAGCCTTTTCTAAGGTAAATTATGAAGAAATGAACTGTTCTTTACAGCGTCTTAGTATTATTTGGGTAGAATGCTATTCTAATCAAAATTAAGGACTGATGTAATTGAGATTTATTTAGGAACTTTGAAGCCCCTGCTCTTAGGTTAAAAAAAGAGGTCTCAGCCTTTGAGACAAAAATGATTTTATACTAGAAGAGGTATTTGTAAATAGTGCCCCAGATACACTGAGAAGCTTTGCTGATAGAACATCACAGTCTCCGAAAACTCTGGGCGGCAGCAGATGCATGACATTGAGAGCACTGGACTATTTTGTCTTGTAGCAAACGTCTTCATAAAAAGGTCTTAGAAAGACTCTTCTCCTAAAGTAATGAGTGGTTATGTCTATATAGTGAAACTGACTGAAAATCCTAAATTGTGTCTTTCTATGTTGTTCAATAAGAAAGTTAATAGTTTGTAAGAGGAAAGAAGCATGTTTTAAAGTATCATTCTGTTTTAGTTTAATGTGGCGGTGTGCAATCTTTTTTATTTGATATGGGTTAATTTATATTGTATTTTGTAATGGTTCGTTCCTTGTAACCCCATATTTATGTTATGGTTCAGACTTGCTTACCACAATGTGGAGCTAGTCCGTTTTCTGTCTGTCATCCCTTCCCCCCTGTACCCAAGTTATCAATCCCCCCTCTCTCCCCTTGGGCCGTCTATCACCCCAGGGACCTTCCCTGGCTTCTAGAAAGCTCCAGGGAGGGGCATCGAGTGATAGGCCGGGGCCCTGGAAATCCCCTCCCGTCGTTTTGTGGTTGGTCCCCGGTTCTGCAGTTACTCCCTTAGTTTACACACACCTGTTTTGTAATTGGCTGACCCGTTGTCGTCATCCCTGTTTACACCCCCCCTTAAAAACTCCTGCCTGCGTGCACCCGGGACTCCTCGGGGCAGCAGGTAGTGGAGTGCGGAGCTTTGTGCTCCTTCCCAATAAACAAACTTTTACCCTGTCTTGAAGAGTCAGCCTTTATTCAGCTGCCGTGGTTGCTATTCCACCGTGTGCCCGTCGCTGGTGTGGGGGAATCAAGATCCCACGGGGGAGGAGGCGGCTTGCCCGACGTGCCGCCCCGACCTCTCCACGCTGTCACAGTGAGAAGCCGGAGCTATTGGGACACAGCGACAGCGGGTGGCGCCCTGAACGTGGAGCACCCCAAGCCAGCAAAGCAGCTCGGACACAGCAACAGCGGTTGGCGTCTAACGCGGGCCCCCCCCTCCCAGGGACGAGGAGGACCCCGTGCAGCGGACTTAGACTGCTGAAAGCAGCCGAAGAAGCCCCAGGACGCCCCGCTACCTCTAGTTGCAGCGAGATTTCGCTCCTAAGGGAGGAAGAGGATAGCCCGAGCACCCCACGGGTCCTCTTCGGGCAGCTGGACTCACGACTTCAGGCTTATAACTCGTTCCAGGAGGGGGTAAGTCACCCTTCGTGAGGGGGCTTACTTTTGGAAGGGTGCTCCTGAATTAGGACACCCTGGTTCTGGGATAAGCTGTGCAGCTCGGGGGGGTCGCGGTTAGCCCATCCCCCTGCGAGAACCCTTACTGGAACGCTTTTTAGTTCTTTTAAGTTGTTTAAATTTTTAAGTTAAGGGCAGTTGTCGCGGCGGGCGGCGTTCCCGAAAGTTTTCAGACGCTGCATTTTAATTTGGTCGCGGCTCCCCGGGTCTGGCGTTGGGATAACCCGGTTTTAGGAGGTTTTGCTCCGCATTTGTCTTTTGTTAAATTTTGCTTTTGCCTGTTGTCAGTGGGTGGGCAGCGAATTTTTCGGAGATATGGGTGCAAAATTATCGGCTGCCCAAAAAGGTTTGTATCATAGTTTCAGTTCTGTTGCCGAGCTCGCCCAGTTAAAAATTTCAAAGGGCGAGCTCAAAAGATTTGTCAGGTGGATGTTTCTGCACTTTCCACAGATGTCCCCAGACCAGGCTTACAGCGCAAAGTTTTGGCAAGCTGTAATAAGAAAAATCAATAATTTGGCTCTCTCTGGGGACAGACAGGCTTCGGAATTTCTTAATGTGGCCTCACAGCTTTATGCTGCCTCTAATAAAATCAACAAGAAAGTGCAGAAACAGCCCAATTCTGGACGATCTGCCCCCAGTTCTCCCCGTCCCTCTGTACCTCACCCTCGCCCCCAGAAGGAAGTTCTTAAAGGAGCAGCAGGAATTGTGCCTGCTGGCTCAGGCTCCCTTAAGACTTCCCGATCCCCCCGCCCGGGCAGTCCTGGCCGGACTGCACGGGATGTCTTGGGCAGCCCTGGCCAGGCAGTTCAAGACCTCCACCCTACCCCATCTTCCCCAGTTCACAGACCCCGTGTTCAGTTTAGCTTAGCAGAACCCCAACCACAAAATGGAGTCCCCAGCCCTTGTCCCCAAGATGGAGGGAGCCACATGGCACGATCCTCCCCATCCCCCTATCCTCCTTCATTCAATCCCTTTTTTCCCCGCTTTTTCTCAGCCCAACCCCTTCCTCCCCTCGGCCCCTCCTAACCCCCAGGACGCTCCACCCATGTGTCCTCCCTCTCCCAAGACCACTCCCACAGCTCCTCCTCTTAGCTCCTCCCAGGGAAACGCCCAGAAGTCATCGGCGTCATCCCAGGCCACTCCCCCCACTGAAGGACACGCCCCCTGGGCTGCTGGTTCCCACGCTCCCCCGCCCGGTTCCCATGGTCTGGAACCAGGGGGGGTGGGGCCAGAGCCTGTGTCTATTGAGGCACAGCTGCCTCCACCTATTCCCTCATTAGCCCCAGTCACGTACAAAGCCTCTCGAGGAGGGCACAACATTCGTGCTGTCCACCACCCATTCTCGCAGGCCACAATTAGAGACCTCTGCAAGGCCCATCGTGATTATGGGCGGGACAGTCCCTATTTCAGGGGCTTGCTCCGCTCTGATCTCGATGCCACTATTGTTATCCTGGCAGACCTTAGGCAGCTGTTCTCCTGCCTCATGGATTCCACTGAAGTCAAACTGTGGGAGGCAGCGTGGACACAGCTGCTTAGGGAGGCCTTGCCGAGTCTCACCTCCGATCCGGAGACGGCCATAGATGAGAATGGGAATGCCCTCACCCTTGAACACCTTTTGGGTGAGGGAAAATGGTCAGACCCGACGGAACAAGCGTCAAGCATTCCTGCTAAAGCCCTCCAGATAACCAAAGAGCATGCGGTAACCGCGTTTTTCAGCATGGTGCCTGATGGTCCTGTCGTTCCCTATTATAAGATCTTACAGGGGACCAAAGAACCATTCACCGGGTTCGTAGAGAGGCTCACCCGGGCAATTGAAGTACAAGTATCTGATGTGTCAATAAGAGATGGGGTCCTACGGGAAATGGTGTTCGCCAATGCGAACAATTTATGCAGGTCTGCAATTTTAAGTCTCCCGCTGGACCCTCCTCCGACCATCCGGGAAATGCTCTGGGTGTGCCAACTAAAAGTCCCCTTTATGCAAGGGAATGAACAGGACACGAGACCCAAAATACCCCGGGTAAATACAATATCAGGCACCCAGCAGGACCGTCACCGCCGACCGTATGCTCCACAGAAGAACACCTGTATTATCTGCCGGGAGGTGGGGCACTGGGCGAATAATTGCCCACTTAGAGGGGAAATTGAGTTGTTAAAAAAGAGAAAAGGAGGAGGCGGGGGAAGTGGGAGAGGAGGGATGGTAGCTAACAACCAGTTAAACTAAGAGAGGAGCGCAGGTCCGCCCGGCGCGGTGACAGAAATAGGGCGGACCAAGCAGTGGGAGGAAGGGAGGGAGGAAGGAGTGCCAATGAAACGCTGCTAAATACCAATTGTGACAAACCTGCCGGACGTGACTTACTGGGAAAGACACATGTAACTGACCATGACCTTTCTAAACCTGTATTAATTACCACCTCCAAGAGTGACCCCTACAGGTTAGAACTCACCGAGGCTATCCATTTGACATCGGTGGATTGGACTCTCATTTCAATAAACACAAGGGAACAGGGTGCCTGGCCAGTCCAAGGAGAGGAACTCGTCGTCATCGGGGATTGTAAGTACACCCCGCAGGAGATCGAGATTCTCCCAGGTGTGTTGGTCAACGACCCTGGGGAGCTCGTTCTCTGGCTGCGATGCACCCATCCGCCGACATTTCTCCCGAAAGGCCAAATCATCGCCCAAATCATCCCTACCCGGGGACCAAGAAAAACATCGACAGTCCCGGTGGCTTGCCCAGTGCAAGCCATCACAGAAGAGAGGCCCCGGGTAGCGTGTGAGTTCACGGTGGGTGGGGAAACCCTTAACATCCTGGGTCTTTTAGACACTGGCGCGGACTTGACGATTGTGCCAGCACGGGATTGGCCGTCTCATTGGGCTTTGCAGGACGTGGCTGGACACGTCCAGGGTGTTGGAGGGCTCCAATTGGCGAGACAATCCAGGAGCATAGTAAAAATTAAGGGGCCAAGAGGGCAATTGGCAAACATTCGCCCTTTTGTTTTGGATTATAAGGAACCCTTGATTGGAAGGGATCTCATGGCCCAATGGGGGGTCAAAATTGACATACCCGACCCCTCAGCGGACATTTCCGTGGCGACCATTGACGGGCATCCCACCAAAAAACTTAATTGGCTTACAAATGATCCGGTTTGGGTGGAGCAATGGCCGCTTTCTAAGCAAAAATTAAAAGCGCTCGAGGAGCTCGTGGAGGAGCAACTCCGCAAAGGTCACATTGTGGAGACAGACAGCCCTTGGAATTCACCGGTTTTTGTGATCCAAAAGCCGGGGAAGGACAAGTGGCGGCTCCTCCAGGACCTCCGCCAAATTAACAATGTTATAGAAGACATGGGATCCTTACAACCAGGAATGCCTTCCCCAACTATGCTCCCCCAAAATTGGAAATTGGCAATCATTGACATCAAGGACTGTTTCTTCCAAATTCCCCTTCACCCGGATGATGCCCCGCGTTTTGCATTCCCGGTTCCTACCCTCAACCGAGAGGCCCCGAGGAAGCGCTACCACTGGCAAGTTCTCCCTCAAGGGATGAAGAATAGCCCTGTCATCTGCCAGTGGTACGTCGCCTCCTTGCTGTCCCCAGCCCGCGCAGCCGCGGGACAGGCCATCATCCATCATTACATGGATGATGTCCTAGTGTGCGCCCCGACTGACGACACGCTATCCCATGCGCTTGACCTGACAATCGATGCGTTGATTGCTGCAGGGTTCGAGCTGCAAGAGGAAAAGGTTCAGAGGATGCCACCCTGGAAATACCTTGGGCTAGAGATCGGTAAGCGGACCATTGTTCCGCAAAAATTGGCAATTAAAACAAAGGTAAGTTCCCTCGCGGACGTTCACCAGCTGTGTGGGGCTTTGAACTGGGTGAGGCCCTGGCTAGGCCTAACCACCGAGGACCTAGCCCCCCTTTTCAATTTATTGAAAGGGGGAGAGGAGCTTAGTTCTCCTAGGACCCTTACCCCAGAAGCGGAAGCGGCTCTGGAAAGAATACAGGACGCTATGTCCTCAAGGCAGGCTCACCGATTCGACCCAGAGCTGCCTTTCAAATTCATTGTACTGGGAAAACTGCCGCATCTCCACGGGATGATCTTTCAGTGGAAAGACATCCCAAAAAAGGACCGAGATGGGAAGGATCCACTCTCCATCATAGAGTGGGTCTTCCTAAGTCACCACAGGTCCAAGAGGATGACCTGGCCACAGGAGTTGGTGGCGGAACTGATCCGGAAAGCAAGGTTCCGGATCAGAGAACTAGCCGGTTGCGACTTCACCTGCATACACGTTCCAATTGGATTGAGATCGGGCCAAATTTCAAAAGCAATGTTAGAACACCTGCTTCAAGAAAATGAAGCACTGCAATTCGCTTTGGATTCCTTTACTGGGCAAATTTCAATTCATCGGCCTGCCCACAAAATTTTTAATCAGGACGTCAAATTCGTGCTATCCCTGAAAGAGGTACGGAGCAAGAAGCCACTCAAAGCTTTGACAGTTTTTACTGACGCGTCCGGAAGGTCCCACAAGTCAGTTCTGACTTGGAAGGACCCTCGGACTCAGCAGTGGGAGGCAGATGTTGCTGAGGTGGAAGGATCACCTCAGATTGCTGAGTTGGCCGCTGTCGTTAGAGCCTTTGAGAGGTTTCCCGAACCTTTCAATTTGGTGACAGACTCTGCTTACGTAGCGGGGGTGGTTTCCAGAGCGGAACAGGCCATTTTGCAGGAGGTGTCTAACACCGAACTATATGAGTTGCTCTCGAAATTGGTAAGATTAGTCTCCCACCGAGAGCAGCCCTTTTACGTGATGCATACGAGGTCGCACACTGATTTGCCTGGGTTCATCGCGGAGGGGAACAGGAAGGCTGACGCCCTTGCTGCCCCTGCCGAGATGGTCCCCCTGCCTAACATCTTTGAGCAGGCAAAAATAAGCCACCAGCTGTTCCACCAAAATGCGCCTGGCCTGGTTCGCCGTTTCCATCTGACGCGGGAACAGGCCAAGGCAATTGTGGCCATGTGTCCATCTTGCTCCCGGCACGCTGTACCAACCCTGCATGCGGGGGTAAACCCCCGGGGGCTGAGGAGCTGCGAGGTGTGGCAAACGGACATCACCCATTTCCCTCAATTTGGCCGCCAAAAGTATATACATGTGTCTGTTGACACGTTTTCCGGGGCTGTGTTCACTTCTGCCCACACAGGGGAGAGGGCTGGGGATGTTATAAAACACCTCATCCATGCCTTCTCCTTCCTGGGCGTCCCGAAAGAACTTAAAACCGACAATGGCCCGGCGTATAAATCCAGAGAGCTCTGCAGCTTCCTGCAGCAATGGGGGGTGGAACACAAGACCGGCATCCCTCACTCCCCCACAGGCCAAGCCATGGTGGAAAGGACCCATGGTAACATCAAAAGAGTTCTACAGCAGCAACAGCAGGTCCTAAAGACGGAGACACCAGCAGTCCGACTGGCCAGGGCACTTTTTACCATTAACTTTCTAAATTGCTCCTTTGAGAGTCTAAATCCACCGATAGCGCGTCATTTCGGTGAGAGTTCCTCCTATACCATCAAGGAGAAACCCCCGGTCATGGTCAGGGATCCTGAGTCCGGAAGGACGGAAGGGCCCCACGACCTGGTCACGTGGGGACGTGGATACGCTTGCGTGTCCACCCCCGCGGGGCCAAGGTGGATACCATCTAAGTGGGTAAAGCCCTACATTCCCAAAGGCTCAGGATCCAAAAAGGTAGTCAGTCCGCAGGTAGCCCAAGCAGCGTTGAGGCGGAAAAGGAAAACTGAACAACATCTTTGGGCGGAGCTCCCCTTCCCCTGCTGTTCTTACCCCGAATAATTTATGTTTAGTATTTTTCAGTTGGAATAGCGACAGTCCGAGCCGGATTCCCCGCTCCGATGAAATCCCATCTCATCATCGGAGCCTTGGTCTTGCTCAGCCTCTGTGTACCTGCTGTCGGATGGCTTGTCCCACAACCCAAGGCAAATGCGTGGGCGACCTTAGCGCGAGCCATGGGACAAGATCACATATGCCTCGCAGCTACCTCGGCTGACAGCCCCCTCTCAACTTGTCTTGTGGGGATTCCTTTTAAGCCTGAGGAGTTCCCTCAAGATCTATTGGAGCTCGTCAAGGCTGTGAACCAAGACCGGTCTACCTATTATAGTCCCACTTTTAATTTTAACATCTTTGGGGAGGTCACTTACCCCATCAAAAACCCCTTGATTGTTTGGTCCCTATACCTCCAGTCCCTGTCCCCGTTAAGTTCAAGTCCAGCTGAGTTAGAGTTAGTAGGTTTGGTAAATGCATCGTTTTGTGTTAAATTTTTGTTCTCACCCCCTAAAGGACGGGAGAAGTTATACCATCAAATTCTCCCCAGTGTGGACAACTGGTGTGACCAGGTCATAGAGCTCAACAGGCCGTCCACCTTTAGCAACAAGGCCTGGGCTCTCCCTAAGGGGGTTGTGTTTGTTTGTGGTGACCGAGCCTGGATGGGTATCCCCCCTCTCCATATAGGAGGGCCCTGCACGTTGGGAAAGTTAAGCTTGCTGGCCCCAAACAAAACAACGGTTGCAAATTGGCAGAGAAAAATTTCCACTCATTCGGTAATTCAGAAACGAGATTTGAGAGCGCTGGACCCATATTGTGACTCAGAAATTGTTCATTGGGGTAAAACAAAAGGTGTAGCAGTCACAATATTTTTGCCATGGGTATCCATCGCAAAAGCTCTAGGCGAATTGGCCCACCTAGAGTGTTGGGTTGCCAAGCAAGCGAATTTGACAACTAATGCCCTCTCAGGCCTCCTAGATGAAGAGGAAGCAACAAGAAAAGCCACTCTTCAGAACCGGGCGGCAATTGACTACCTGTTGTTATTACACGGCCACCGATGTGAAGAGTTTGAGGGGCTGTGTTGTTTCAATCTATCCTCCAAGGCCGAGAACGTCCACACAGCCATCCGGCAGATGCAGGACATGGTATCGAATATTAAAAAAGAGACAGATGACTGGCTGAGCGGCCTATTCAACAACTGGGGAATCTCCGGCTGGGCAACATCAATTATCAGGACTGTGCTGCTGTGTTTGTTTATTTTATTAGTTGTCGCCTTTATGTTTGGTTTGTTGAGAAGAATGATATTTGGGTTGTTTTCTGCCACCACACACTCCCCCACCATTAACCACGTCACTGCCATCAAAGAGGAGGACCCGGAGGACGGTGGACTGGAGCTGGAGGGGGTGCTGGAGGGGGCCCCAGAAGACGACGAAGGAAACACCGACGAGGAAGATCATGGACTGGGGTTCCCGACGTGGCGCCAATAGTTCACGGAGCGCTATCCAGCATCGGAGTATCTCCCTCCTCCATCCCAGTTCCGCTCCTCTTATAAAACAAAAAAGGGGGAGATGTGGCGGTGTGCAATCTTTTTTATTTGATATGGGTTAATTTATATTGTATTTTGTAATGGTTCGTTCCTTGTAACCCCATATTTATGTTATGGTTCAGACTTGCTTACCACAATGTGGAGCTAGTCCGTTTTCTGTCTGTCATCCCTTCCCCCTGTACCCAAGTTATCAATCCCCCCTCTCTCCCCTTGGGCCGTCTATCACCCCAGGGACCTTCCCTGGCTTCTAGAAAGCTCCAGGGAGGGCATCGAGTGATAGGCCGGGGCCCTGGAAATCCCCTCCCGTCGTTTTGTGGTTGGTCCCCGGTTCTGCAGTTACTCCCTTAGTTTACACACACCTGTTTTGTAATTGGCTGACCCGTTGTCGTCATCCCTGTTTACACCCCCCCTTAAAAACTCCTGCCCGCGTGCACCCGGGACTCCTCGGGGCAGCAGGTAGTGGAGTGCGGAGCTTTGTGCTCCCTCCCAATAAACAAACTTTTACCCTGTCTTGAAGAGTCAGCCTTTATTCAGCTGCCGTGGTTGCTATTCCACCGTGTGCCCGTCGCTGGTGTGGGGGAATCAAGATCCCACGGGGGAGGAGGCGGCTTGCCCGACGTGCCGCCCCGACCTCTCCACGCTGTCACAGTGAGAAGCCGGAGCTATTGGGACACAGCGACAGTTTAAGTTTTTCTTTTTCTCATTTTTTTTTCTTTCCTCCTCATTCTTTTAATATATGTTAATAAAACTATTTTTGTTCATTTTTTAAGCTTAAGCCTGCTTTGTTTGTTTTTCTCCTAATGTCTCCCTCCCACAAGAATTAATACTAAAACCTCTACATTATTTGGTGTTTCCGCCTGGTTTTATTAAATTAAAACCATTACAGGGGGTTGTGTTTATATTCTGTCTGGCCTAACTGCTCCCTTTCCAAGGGGACATGTTTATATTATTGTCTCACTTCTCTCCAGGGGAGTGTGTTTGTATTAACACTGTCTGGCTTAACACTGCTTCAGTAATTAAGCTCAAAAGCAGAGTTCAAAACCCTCCGAACCCTAGGAAAATGACAGCTAATAAATGAGGAAGCATTATCTGAGTTGCAACCAACGTTAAATTAGTTTAAATGTACTTGGCTAAATGATATTAACTTAGAATGTGCAGCAGTTGTGCCTATAGTGAGATTATAACAAACAGGTCCTCTGAACAGGTTTTGGTTCAATTTTAATGCTTTCATCTAACCCTGGTTAATTAGAAAAAAAAATGCTCAACTGTCCTGGGTAACCCAAAATGTTATTGTATTCCATATCTCTCTGTGTGATATCATATGTCAAAATTGTTACTCTTGCTTCAAGACCTGGTAGCCAGAAACAGAACCATGGAGGTTGGCAGGTGCTGGGTCCTTTTAAGGTCAGGGACACTCAGGCAGAAGCTCTCTTGCCCTTTCTCTTTCGTTCTTGCCATGAAAGCTGAGGCAGGTCTTTGGACCTTTTTCCCTTCTTTTTTGCTGCCACCACCCAGGACAACCAGTTGTGGTGCCACGCCAAGAAAAACAGAACAGCTCCTGGTCCACATGGTCGCCCCAGCCCATCAGTAGTGCCTGGTTGAATCAGGAGGATATGGAGTCTGAGTTGTCCTAGCTGGCAGCCTGCTGCTTTTGCTGAGAAGGCATAGTCCCTCCATGAGTTCCAGCTGCTAACCCAGTTCCAGCCACCAGAGGTTTTGGCCACCTTAGTCAACAGAACTGCCACCGTCAGAGAGATAAGAGGGGCATTTGGCTGTTTTTTGGAGTCTAGGGTTTTTTAAAAATTTGTCCTTGTTCTGTTAGTTGTTGTTTGGGAGAAGAGGGAGTTTTTGCTATTGCGGAGGTTCAGTTGCTGTGCTGTTTTTCTCTATTTATTCACTCTCTTCACATGTGGTTGGGGGGGGGGTGTTGTCCACCATTTCTACCTTTAATTCTCAGACCTCAACGTTCTTTACGGAGGGCACCATCTTGGGGGAAGGGGTTTCTCCAGCATTTTGTTTTCTTTGTTCCTGGGGAGTCCATGAGATTTAGCACCTGTGTATCTAGTGATTATTATTATTTTTGCCTGTTGCTGTTTTGTTTTTTAGTAAACTGTAATTTTTTCACTTATATCTTCTTGCATTTGTCTCTCCTTATTGGTGAAAGGGAAGTGGTTGAAACTAAAAGGGGAGGTAACTCATTTTGGTGTCCACCCCTTAAATTGTCTTAAACCAAGACATCAACACATTGCAAGATGAAGAAAAATTGGAACAACATATTAGCTCCAACCACACAATGCCAGGGTAGACATTTATCTTCCCTAATTATGTTGTATATTTCATACTTAAGAGTAGAATATTTTTATGGCTACATGAGAAAGATGTATGCTGTAGAAAAACACCAGCAGAAAACAAGAGCTCACATTTAATTTTAAATTTAATTTGTCAAACAGAAGTTATCTATATACAATCAGTGTGTATTGTAATAATTCTTGTAATAGAAAGTCATTCAAATCTAAAATATTAACTGGCTGCATAGCACATTTGACATTATTGCCCATTTCAAGAGGAAAAACAATAAATTTCCAATAAATTTTGTCTGATTTGGATTCAAAAGTGTTCAGATAGTGAACACACCTTCTTTAAAACCTATAGACTGAAAAACTTTCCAGACCACAGTTTAGCTGAATATTTCCCATTTCATTACAACAAATCACAATATTGTCAATTTAATAGAAAAACAAAACCAAAACATGTATCTGAAGCATCCAATAAAAAAGGGGCACTAAATGTAATTAAAAGGTTTCCGTCCCCATTTTTGCATTCTGAACAGTGATTTCATAAAAATATTTTTATTAAAAAGTGTTAGTATATTGACTCTGTGTCTAAAAGGACTGAGTAGGTAGGGAAAGGAACAAGCAAAAAAAAAAAAAAAAAAACTAATTAGTTTGCAATAATTTTCAGCAATTTCTTTTATTTTGAAAAAAGGCATTATTACAACTGACCACAAACAGGAGAAATCCTGGCTACTTTACAGTTATGGGTACAAAACTTAAATATTCAAAGTTGTGATGCAAAGAGGCAAGGTGATTGCAGTATACAATGTAAATAAATAGCTTTGAAAAGTGAACAAATGTCCTTAGTAAAGAATTACTAAGAAAACAAAAAAGCCTCTCCTCATTTCTCCCTGAAACATGATCACAGGTCTGTGTTTAAAAACTCCTTTGCAAACATAATTTCAACTGTGCTCACCCTAAAACCAGTTTTATGAGATTCAGTCTGAATGAGGCAGTGTTGAGGTCCCTGTAAAAGTAAACATTTTCCATTTCTTAAAGAGGGAAACCCCCCCCAAAAAAAAAACCAAAACAAAACAACACCTGCCACAACATTTGCAGCACAGTGCAGCAGAAGTTTTAAATACAAAAATATTTTTCTATTGTTGGGATAATAGACCTTGCATCCTGGAAAGAAGTAACAATACCGCAACTAACAATATCCAGTCCATATCTTTCAAGTCACATAAGGCAATTACTGTGTTAGTTTACTGCATATGGCTAAAAGATGGTCCAGAAAATGTCAGTCTTTGTTATGTTTTCTGGCTACTCCATGTATGTTCAGGTGTACTTTTGTGATCTGATGAGCGTTCAAATGGAGATCTGTGTCCTATAGGAGATCTTGACCCATAAGGAGACCTCTGATCTAATGGTGACCTTGGGCCACTACCAGACGCTCTGTGGTCTATTTGCCAGTCTGAGTGGTACTTATAATCTCTGGAAGATTTATGATGGATATGCTCTGAAGTGGAACGGTGATCTGAATGTATCCTGTGGTCTGAATGGGAACGGTGATTTGAATGAGGCCGACTGTCTTTTAAACTTCCTTCCAGGTTTGACCTGTGATCTCTGCTCCTGTGGTCATCCAGCTTTCTACGTTTACCATCATTATAGTATCTGAAAAAATTTACTTATTACTGAACACATAGTAAGGAGTACAATTATGTCAATTCAACAGAACTGCATAAGAGAAATGTCTACAATTTTGCGTTACTTAGAAAAGATTCATTGGTGTTTGCTACAAGCATACTGAAAAACCAGGAAAGGAATTTTTAACAGAGCACTTTACCTGCTGTCTTGTTTATAGTGATCCCAGTCTCTGTGGTCTTTTCCATTGCTGAAGGCTGAATAGGACCTTTTCCTCGAGTCATTTTTATTATAAGCATCTTCCTGATGCCTGTCCTTATGATGATCATAGTATTGAGACAATTGTCTATCAGAACTCTCCCTGCTACTGTCATCATGGTTTGTATTCTCCTTCTGTCTTTCAACAACTGTTTAATAAAGCAGAGGTTATAAGGAAGCCTCATAGAGTATAAAGTCTTTTCTTCACCCATTCAAACAGCACTTCTATCTATCAGATTTAAAGCAATGTGAAAGTCGCATTATAGTTTGACAGAAACAATATCTAAATAATTGAAAGATAAATGCAGTAATGTGAGCAAACTGAGAGACCTCAGAAGTAAATAGAAGGCAAGCAAGCTAGAAATGTAGATATGTAGGACTGAGAAACTAAATTTTTCAACCTTACAGACTGAATGGAGAAGATCAATGTAGTCTAATTGAGCAGGGAGTAGAAACCAGGTGCCTTTAGTAGAGAAATTTGAAACAGAATGGCAGGAAGTTCCTCTCCAAGGAGACAGCCCTAGTGAGAACACTAGTTTTAGAGGTACACCTTCTTAATGAAAGTTTTTTAGTGGTATTCCTAAAATAAATTATACTAATTTTAAACCCATGATAACATACTCTAGGTTTTATATAACATGATATAAAAGAAAGCATTACAAGAAGGCAACTGTGGGAGCATAGAAAAACAGTATTATTGTCAATAGTAAAGACATCCCATATAACTGATTGCTAACCATGACTCCAGGGAATATCTTTATTATGATATGGCGACATTACAACTACTACAAACAGGTATAGAGCCTCCAAGAAATTTACAAGTGTTGAATTGGCCTCTCTCCCTTATCAAAATTAAATATAAAAAAGTGTGGGTTTTTAAAAATTAATTTACTTACTTTAAGAGAATGGACAAATAACTTGGTACTAAAATCTCTAAGTGCCAAATTCAGTTCATGCTCAGTTGAATTTCATCAGCAAACTAGTGAAGTTATGCTAAGTCAGCCTATCCCTATGATATCCATCAGTATGGGAGTTCTAGGAGACAGTTTTAAGTTTATTTCATTTTACATGCCATCATTTAAGATATCCAGCACAATAATATGGTCCAGATTTCTTACCTGGATTTCTAATTATATGTGTATTCACGTTGTTGCTAATATTCTGGTCACTGTGCTGCTAAAAGAGACAAGTACAAAAATTGTCATTGATAAATCCCAAAGTTGCATCAGAATTCTTCAGAAAATATCCTAAGAAAATAAACTACTTTACTATGATCAGTAAAATACATTTAAAGTGTATTGAGTGAAAACAATTGATATTTTATAATAACAATTATAAAACTTAGAATATATTTTTGTATATTTAGAGAGTCTGAAAATATTACCTGAGATTCTTGGCGTTTTTTGATTGCATGTTTATACAGCTTGTGCAGCTTTCTGGCATCAAATTCTGTAAACTTAGAGACAAAAATCCACAAGTTTCTGAGGAAAAAGAAAGAGGTTATAATTCTTCTATATTAGTTTTTATTGTGTCATACAACAGAACATGGACTTAAATGAAATTATTTCAACTGTGCTTCAGTAAACTGAATTAATTGTAAAGTCTGTTACACAGAATATTACCTAGCTGCACAGCAAACATTACTTAGCTGTATTTCAAACTTTTCAGAAATTAATTACTTTAATAATTTGTCATTTTGTAATATTTATCACAACTGAAGAATGCAAAGTGCATGAAAAATAGCATAATGGCAATTTTGTTAATAGAATGATTTGGCAATTGCATAAAAATGTAGCTTTCAATTTGTTGTGCAATTCTTCTGAAAGATTATTTGAAATATGTCAGAAAACTGGAGTATTTACTACTCAGTAAAGATTCTTCTGAACTTTAAATCCCTTGCAGTATAAGAATTTTGACCAACATGCCCAATTTCCTACAGGTATCAGGGATGGGATTTTCCCACAAAATTCCAAAGCCTGGTCAAAGCTTTTGAAACCAAATGAGAAATCTGAAAGAGGATGGAAGCAGCATGACAAAATCTTCAATCCTAATCTATGCTATGAAAGAAGGCAAAACAAAACAACACTTTTGGTGTCAAGAAGCTAAAACCTTAAAGACAAGGTTTGCTTCTATGATTGCAGACACCAGATCTAAAGTCTAGAATTCTTTTAGCAAAGTTTACAGGTGGAATGCGTAAAAGACTACAGAATATTACTGTTCTAACTAGTGTTTGGTTCAGAAACATCTCAAGTGTGTCAGCTCAAGAACCATCTATCTGCTCTTTCACTGTGATGATTTAAATATAGTTTTATCCTAGAGGTTTGCAAAACTAGACAAAACCAGCAAATGGTGTGCCCAATGACATCTTTATAAGAAATATAGCATGAATACCTCTACTAAATTCTACATCTTATTAAAGAGAGATAAAACACATATTTTAATAAACCATGCATGGTACTGTAGCATTACTATGAATTAATATTATAGTAGCTCTACTATACTCATTCTTCATTGAAAGGGTAGTCAGGCATTGAAACAGGTTGCTCAGGAAAGTGGTGGAATCACCATCCCTGTAAGTGTTCAAAAAATGTATGGATATAGCACTTGGAGACATGGTTTAGTGGTAAACATAGTGATAGTGCTGGGTTAACAGTTGGACTCAATGATCTTAGAGGTCTTTTCCAACCTTAACAATTCTATGATTCTATGATCCTACTATGAATTTCCATTTAAAGAAACATAATGTTTACCAAAGTGTCTTTAAGACATGGATATTGTTTTTGTATTTCAGTTCACCCCAATATTTTAAAATAAAGCAAGTACAAACAGCAGAAATATTCTGTTAACAACAGTCTGCAAGAAAATGAAACACTTGACTGAGTTTTGTATATAGAAGTGCAACCATTTTTGCAACCATAAAGGATTAAATTGTACATTATGATAAAACTAACTGCATTAAGAACTTCACAACAAAATATAGCAAGTTTATAACCCAACATTTTTCTTATTTTTTCCAAAGTTACCACCTAACAGATGCATAAGAACACTTAAAACTCTTATTTCATTTTGGAATACATTTCTGAGTATGTTATGATAAATGTTTTTTATCGAGTCAGTTAATATATGATTTAATTTTAGAGTATATTTTTTAAAAGAATAAAGGATTCTGCAACTCAAAATCATTCAAAGTTCAACACACACATTTATAATGGCCTGTTTTTAGCATGAATAAAAACCAAAACCAAACTTCAATGTTGAAAAAGGTAGATTTTTTAATGATAAGAACTCTCTTCCACTAAACATTAAATATACTCTAAATACAGTTATTTTCTCTTTGCGTTTGGTTTTAAAAAGTAAGAGGACTCCACCTACTGGAAAAAATGCATTGCTATACAAGTATAAAATAGTGAAACCAATAAAAGCTGTAACCATTTATAATAATCTTTTTATAAGTCCTTATTTAATACAGCAGAAGAAATAAATAAATGGAGAATAAGAAATGAGAAATAATTAAAAACTATTCCGCTTAATATAAGCTATTATGGATTTTCCTTTTTCAAGAAAAATTATGCAGAATAACTTACTTTCTCCACTGTTTAATTTGTTCAGGATTTGTGTACTCCTTTAGACAGTCAGTAATGTGGTCCCCAATTTTGATTAGGCACTGTCTAGTATGCTCCAGCTGTTCCCTTTCAGAAAGGCCTTTCTCTGGTCTATCCAATTGTTTCAATGCTGCTTTAACAGGCCTCATTCTTTCTTTGCACTGTAAACATTTTAAAAAAAGAATACATTAATTCAAGAATAAAAAGATAAAAATTGTAAAACATGACTCACCCTAACACAGGCAAAGACAGTACTGTTGTAAGCCAAATGAAAAACAAGTCTTTGCTCACAGCTCTTTTAGTTTTACTATAAGATTTCATTTGGAAAAAAATAGCTTTTTAAATCCAGTTGAAAATTTACTCCTATATGAAAGCATTAAATTGTATGTAATGCATATTAAAGATTTAAGAAAGCACTAAGTTAATATAGAAGATTTTCTGAGGGAAAGGAATTACTATGTTTTACAATAATGGGTTTAACTTTCAGCACAAGTATATAGGATAAGAGTTATTTTACTTTTTAGAGCTTTGAAAGCGATACAAACTCAGTGCCAAGATTAGGTATCAGAAAGTTTAATATATTTTAAGTAGATACTTTCTGCAACAGTTAAACTTGGCATTCAACAGAGGATCAGCATTACTTCTCTGAGCAGCTTTTAAGCCTGAGTTCTATGCAGATACTAGGATAAAGCTAGTTTAGGTGTGCCTAAATTAGTAACAGTGATGACAACACGTACTCATAGATCTATTTCATATGTGTAATGCTTGAATTTTCACACTAATTTAAACACGTTAATAGTCAATACAGATAAACCAGTTAGCATTGTTTAAATTATAGACCTTTGCTTGGAAATACCATTCAATCACAATGGCAAAGCAGATGAAATGCCTATTTTTACCTGTCACAAGATGGCCAAGAAGTCAAATGAGTTAGCCTCAACAACCCACAGCAGTAATTTCCATTTGAAAAGATGAACATGCTAATTAGATTGCATCTGATCATGGCATAATGATAAATATACCTTCCAGAACAGAGAGCCTGGCCAAAAAAATGTTCTATATGCAAACCCAACCTATAATTGCTCCCACTAAGGAAGGAAGACAAGTTGTGGTGGTGCAGAACTGTTTTATTAGGTTTTTGTAAGAAGTTTATGTTATGGTTCATTTCACTGTATCCCCAATGTTGTAACCCTTTTTGTGTTTTCTGTATAACAAGGTGTTTTGGGTCAGTCCTCCCACCCTCCTCGCTCTGGGGCAGCCTGCCTATCACTCCAGGGGTCCCTTCCGGGTTGTGAAATCTCAGGGAGAGGGCTTCAGGTGATAAGCCCCCGGGGGGAATTCCTTTAGCTCTGGATTTTAGTGGTCCAGGGCTTGGGGGTGGGCACACCTTGTTACCCCCTGGATCCCCTGATTTGTTGTCTTGTTGTAACCTCCCTGGAACCCCTCCCCCACTTATAAGGTGGAGGAGGGAGATTCAAACTCTCTCAGCTCGGAGCTCAGCTCTCTGCTCCTCAGCTCTTCAGCTAATAAACATCTTTTAACCTGCTAAGCTGAGAGCCAGCCTTTTCTCTTCTTCTGCCGTTGCTGTTACGACATTATTGAGTCCAGCTGCCAAGAAGCCGACCCAGCAGGTAAATAGCCTGCATGCCCATCCGAACTGGGAACATTCTGTGGCTGTGTTGACCAGAGCTAGCCGGAGGTCAGCTCCGCCCGGAGTGGGGACGGAACCAGACACAAGTCTGTATTTCCAGAAGCAAAAACATGAGGGATTTTGGAGAACATCACCATCACTGTGTCAACATCTAGGGACAACTCAAAAATCAGTGAAGCTGTTCCATTACCAGATCATGCCATTAAGTAATTAAGCAGCTACATTACCTATTGCACTAACCACAGCTTAAGCAACCTTTAAAAAGACAAAGTAGACTGCTTAAGTTAAGTGTAGAGGTCAACAGAGAAGAGCAATTGTACATGGGAATTGTGTGATTTTCAGTCACCTAGCCACTCACAAGATATCCTGGAAATTATAGATGAGTCACTTATAACATCATTTAGATAAAAAAACAAAACGCAAAACAACAATCCCCACATAGGTAAACTAGTCAGTACCATACTGATGAGAAAACAAGATCATTTGCTTCTTACAGCCAGCACCACAGTAGACCCAGTAAACCTATCAGTAACAGACAACTGCTGAAAGTGGAATGATAGAACTTTTACAGCAGAAAAGTAGCTGCTCAAAGTAAATTCTTAGCATCCTTCCAAAGTCCCCAATCAACCTATAAAATGTTACTTACCTCCCTTTTGTTCTTCCAATATTGTTTCTGTTGTGGTCAAAAGTAGTGATATAATTGAAATTCTTTTGGTACCAGAGATATTACTCCATCAAGATATTTCTAAGGACTTTAGGATTTGTTCCTTCCTCTGTCTAATGCAGGAAGTCTGTAATACTTCAAGAGCAACTTCTCTTGTTAGCTTACAAAGAACAAAGGGGTATTTGATAAGGCCAAGTCAGAGACTACAGCAGCTGCATTAAAATTCATTCATTTCTGTCCTTTAAGAAGCAGTATCCATGAATTATTCTTGAGGATGGATCTTCACAGTCCACGTTTTAAAACCCAGCACACAGACAACTAGACAAATACTCTTCACTATACTGCATAAATGCTATAAAACAAAACTGCTCACCTGAAAACAAAACTGAATTCAGTATAGTGTCGATAAGCCTTCACTGATCTAAGATTTTACTGGCAATAGATATCTGTATTATAATACCTAACAGCAGAATCAAAAACATCAGAAATTGTGCTCATTTAGAATATCAAGTGTAAACAAGGGACTTACCACACCAAATGTCCTCTGATCCAGTTCTTCAGTGTCTTCTGATATTGGAACGGTTTCACTAGTTGCAGTAATATGAACTGGAATATCCAACAAT